>JAQQPU010004491.1:32637-42837 GCA_029168905.1 Artemia sp. Kazakhstan ARC1039
TGTGTTCATAAAACACAAAATTAATTTCTCAGTCTTTCCACCAGTCTGTAAAATATTGGGATATAATATGTAACATTCCACCTTCTGATATCGAAATTATTTTTTTCTGCCTTAGGAGCCTTAGAAGAATATTTCTTACAGAAAAGACAAGTCCTTAATTTCACTAACAAATTACAAAATGTATTTTTCAGTCTTTCCTCCTAGCTGTAAAATGTACAGCACATAACATACATCCTTTTGAATTATCATAACCAAAGTTAAGTTTCTGGTACTATTGTTTCTTTATAATGGCATTAGTTCATAAAATTTCGAGGAGGAGGGGGGTGACAAAATTTATTTTTCAAAATCTGGGGAGGGGGGAATTCTGTTTTTTTTAGATGAAAATACAAAAAAAGATATTTTTCAGTTAAAATGCACCCCCTCTTCCCTTCAAAAGACAAACATAGTTTTCCTCTGACACCTTCTGGGGGAAAGCTTGGGTATAGAAGCAAGTTCATTTGATTCAAATTTGAATGCTCTAGTGACTTTGTAAAGGCCAAAACGGGGCAGAAAGAACCAGCTTCCTTCCTGTGCCTTTTTTCCTTTAGGCAGCTTCATACCCCCCCTCCCCCCCCCCCCCCCAAAAAAAAATGAGTAAATATGTATTTGATGCTAACATTAATCCTGCAGCCTCAGGGGCAATAGCCCTAAATTAGGTAAATTTCCCTTAGCTCATAGGTAGTATAAAAGGCAGGGACATTGAGTCATCAAATCGGCTTGGGACTCCTATGGATCATTTCTTATGTTAGGATTTTTCAGAGTGTTCCAAGGTGTGCTCCTGAAACAACACACACACCAAAGTGAATTGAAAGATTAAATGTTCTCAAAATATTTTATCTGAAATGTCTTGGAAGATCAAGATAAAACTTTTAGCGAGTGTTAGACAAGGGGAACCAATTGGAACTTGAATTTTGACATGAGGGGGGAATAGGCAGAGCTAAATAATAAGACATGTGTATCCAGGTTATCAAAATAGTATATCTGCAATGTCATTTTAATGGCTTGAAGAAATCAAGTTTAACTTTCAGAGTGTTGGTGGGATGGGTGGGCAGTTTTCAGACTTCGCATTTTCCACATAAGAAGAGGGAATGGGAGGGCTAAAATATTTGTTTCCAGTCTGCCTAAAGTTTTTGCACTATTAGCCCCTGTAGAAAATATAATTTATTAATGGGGAGGTAGTGAGGTAAATCAAAAGACAATATATGTAACCAGGTTATCATTACAGCATATCAGCAATACCTCAAGGGCAGATTTGGGCGTCAATTTGTAAGATCCAGGAAGTGATGAAGGGCTAAATGGACCTCCAATTTCGACTTAGGGGGGGCATAGGTAATCCAGAGTACACTACAAATATCCAGGTTATCAAAATAACATATCTACTACATCTCAGGAATGGCTAGGAGATCGTTTTGAAATCTTCAGAGTTTGGAGGAGGGGGGCAAAGGGACTTAAAATGTCTTGTTTAGGGAGAGGGGATAAGAGGACCAAACGACCTTTTGTTTTTATTGTGCCTAAAAGCTTTTTGGACAATTAAGTTCATGCTGAACATAGAAACTATTCATGGTCAAGTAGTAAGGTAAATCTGCAGACTTTATGTGTACCCAGGTTATCAATAAAATATGTCTACAATATCTCAAAAATAGCTTGGGAGATTCAGTTGTAATTCTTAGAGAGTGTTGGGAAGGGTCAGTTGGACCGTCACTTCTGACTTAAAAAATGGGGCTACTAACTTCTGAAACAACACACGTACCCAAGAAAATTAAAACATAGACTGTCTCCAAAATATGTTATCTGTAATGTCTTGGAGGATCATAATAAAACTTTCAAGGAGTATTGAACATGGGGAGCCAATTGAAATTTGGATTTTGACATAGGGTGAAATAGGCAGTAGTAAATAAAAAGACATTTTGTGTATGCAGGTCATCAAAATAGCATATCTACAATGTCTTTTTAATGGGTCTAATCGTTTAAGCCTTCCCCCCTGAACCCCCTCCCTACGGAAAATATTTTTGATGCGTTTTTTGTATACCCCCGAAAAAATTGCCCCCAAACAAAAGTTTCCCCAGGGATGATCGTTTCAAACCAAGGTTCCTGGAAGATCATGAGAGGGCTCACTTTAACAAACATTAAAATTGTGAGTGCCGTTTTAATGGAGCCAGAATGGAGGGTAACTAGCCCCCTTCCCCTGCAAATTCTGATATAGCCATTTTGTTCAACATAAATGAAAGGTTCTATATAGACCCCCTCCCCCCTCGTAACCTTGGGGAAAGAGGTGTAAGTTTTGCATTTAGTCCATTGCTTACAGATAGTATTTGTTATTGGGAAACCCATGGACAATTTTTAAGGGTTCTCGTCTTTTTTTTTATAAGTTTAAGCTGATTGGAGACCAACCAGTTCTGTTCTAAAACTGTTTTTGATATCTGGTCCTTCTGTAGCCATAGGACAAATTGATCGGCATTTTGATCCACGTATTCTGTACTTTCTTTTTTGGCTGCTCAATTTTGTATGTGGGGGGGACTTCCCCGTGGGGGGGGGTAAACGCCGGCTCCTCTTTTAATGGTTTGAAGGAATCAAGTTGAAACTTTCAGTGTGTTAGGGGGGTAGTGGACAATTTTAAGACTTCAAGTTTTGCATCAAGGAACAGTGGATGGAAGGGTCAAAATTATTTGTGTCCAATCTACCTAAAATATTTTATCAATATAGCATATCAGCAATACCTGGAAAACAGATTCTGGGTTCAATTTTAGACATCTAGGGAGTGCTGATGAGGTAAATGAACCTTGAATTTTGACTTGGGGGATATGGTGGGGGCAGGAGTAAATCAATATACACTACATATATCCAGGTTATCAAAACAGTTTATCTGTNATCAATATACACTACATATATCCAGGTTATCAAAACAGTTTATCTGTGACGTTTCAGAAACTGCTTGGGAAATCGTTTTGAAATTTTTACAAAGGGGGTCGGGGGGGGGGGGGCAAAGAGACATTATATTAGGGAGAAATGATAAGATGACCAAAGAACTTTTTGTTTTTAATCTGCCTAAAAGCTTTTTGCACAATAAACCCTTGTGGAGCTTAGAAACTATTTAATAAGTTAAGGTTAATAAGAAGACATTAGTTGTTTCACACAACTTCGGGCGTGCTGGATGGGGGGAGGAGGTTAAAAATGTTCTATTTCCTATCTGCCTAAAGTTGCTTGCAATATTCGCATCTATTGAATCTATTCATGGTTAAGTAGCATGGTAAATCAAAAGATAATTTGTTGGTCCAGCTTGTCAAAATAGCGCATCTGCAATATTTTGAGAATGGCTTTGTGGATCGAATTCAAGTTTCAGGGAGTGATAGAAGAGCCAAATGTTTTCAAACTTTGATTTTGAGGCTGGAAGGAAGAAAATGGATTTTATTTGTGTCTCCCATTCTTCCAAATGTTTTGTGCTATTAACTCCCTGTGGAACTTAGAATGTATGCATAGAAATAAAAGATAAATATACTTAGTGTTTGGAGTAGGGGATGAGAATGCTCAAACAGTTTTTCTCTGAGACATTGGTTTATCAAAAAAATTGACACAAAAAAGGGCCAACTAGTTTTCTAAAAAGGTTGAAGCTTACATTTGTTAGTCCCTGGGTCAAAGGGACCCATGAACCAGTAGCGTATCCAGGGGGGGGGGGGTTCAGCCTCCATTCGGCGTTGGCCCAGTCTTGATCAACTCCTTTCTTGAAGGCATCTAGAGTTTTAGATTGGACGGTGGCTTCGGATAAGCTGTTCCAGAGTGGGACGGAACGGTCTGAGAAGAACTGTTGGCGCTCTCGCTTGATGCAACGGGGGGCCTGCAGCTTCTTGGTGTATCCTATTGTGGTAGTTGAGAAGGACGGGGAAAAGACATGACTTAATAGGTCATTTTCTGGCAACTTACGAGTTGCTATTACGTCTCCTCTTTTCCTACGGTATACTAAGGTAGGGAGTTTGAGTAAGGTGAGACGGTCCTTGTATGATTTGTCTTGGAATGCAGAGATAAGCTTAGTTGCTCTTATTTGGACACTCAAGTACTTTCACATCCATCTTTTAGTACGGAGGGGCTAGGGTCATGCCAAATTCCAGGTGAGGACGGACCATGGCTTTGTACAGTTTCGTAATCACTCCCGACTTCCTGGTGGTTAATGTTCGCTTTATGAGGCCAAGGGCTTGGTTTTCTTTTGCAATTTGAGCTCGCGTGTGGCATTGAAACTTCAGTTCATTGTCAACAATAACCCCCAGGTCCTTCTCCTCACTGACTGCCTCAAGCTGGGCGTCTCCTATGTGATATGCAAGTTTTGGATTATTGTGTCCAAGATGTAGAACTTTACATTTTAAGGCATTGAACTATAGACACCAATCCGATGACCATCTAGATAGTCTGTCCAGATCTTCTTGCATAGTTGATAGATTTAGGTCGTTCTGGGCCAGTCCTAGGAGCTTGCAGTCATCAGCATATAGCGTCAAAGGATTCTTCAGGTCGTTGTACAGTTATTGATATACATGCTGACAAGCCTAATTAGTTCTAGTTAGTTCTTGTAGTCAGATACTAATATGAAACTCGTACTTTACTTGAAGAGCGGTTTCTCGGGTATTCTGTTTGCGGAAATCTCACCGGCTCTGCAGTAGCGAAACAAATCATCAACCAATGCATTGCGTTCGGTTTAAAAATGGAGAAATTTGTGGGGATTGGTTTTGATGGGGCCATCAACATGTCAGGCTGCTATTCTGGTGCACAGGCAGAAATCAGGAAAAAATATCTGCATGTGATCTACACCCACTGTGCATCGCACAACTTAAATTTGGCTTTAAGTAAAACTAGTAGGGTAGGACTTGTTCGGTCAACCTTTGCTACTGTACAGCAGATTATATCATTTTTATCATCCTCACCAAAAAGAACGAATATGTTTGTAGAAGCGGTTGCTGTCGTTTGTCCCGATAGTCCCGTGGGGAAGCTTGTGAAGTTGTGCGAAATGAGATGAGTGGAGTGTCACGATTGCATTTTAGTTTTTATGTTTTAGTATTGTGCGATTATTTCCGTACTTGAGGAAATAGTTGGTAGCATATGTTGCGATACGGAAGTTATTTCAAAATGCGTTTGTTTCAGCAGCAACCGAATTTAGTTTTATGTTCACGATGGCTATGCTAGAGTTTGTAAGTGCCATAATGCTCTCTGTTTCTAAGGCGCTGTAAGCCGAAGATTTAGACTTAGTTGAGTGTTGTCGGCATGTTAAGCTATGTTCTGATACTTTACTGCAGTCAAAACAAAATAATTTTGAAACAATTTTTTAGAAAGCCTATGAGCTTGCACAAGAGTTAAATGTGGCTCCGGCTGTTCCAAGGTCTATCCGCCGAAAGTCTATCAACTATAATCAGTCCATCAAGGTTTTTTATCGCGAGTCATTGTTCAAACCTTAGGGGAGAACGGGGCGAACTTGGACACTTTTTAGTTTTCCAAGCATAACTAGGTACTGGATTGACATAAAACAATTTAGTGTGGGTCGTTAGAAAGGTAAAAGTCTGGCAAATAATGGTGAATTTTTTTCAGATTTTTTAAAGATCACCCTGAAGCGTGAGTACCATGAAATTGGGATCTTGTCAAGTGTCCAGTTTCGCCCCATACACGGGGTGAAATTGGACAGGCATGGGGCGACCTTGGACAAGACAGTTTTAAGCAATTAAACTTTGTCCAAATACAGAATATTCGTGTAAAATGATATATAATCACTCAAAATCATATGAAAACTCAAAATAACATAAAAATCAGCCAGGAACATTGCACGGGCATCTGGGTTTCAACTAGAATTGTTATTTTAAAGCGTATATCGAAAGATTACAACCAAAGACAAGCCCCTGAACTGCACGAACGGTTCCACCAGCTGAACAGGGGACAGGAAGCTTCAGTTCTATGTCGGTAATGTCTATATCAGCAATATTGGGAAGTTGAGGAACCATGAATTTGTCCCCTTGTTTCCGAAGAAAGTTAACCCTCGCAAACTGCTTTTCTACAACATCAAGAACTTCGCCCACATAATCCACAAGGGCTTTCTTCTTTCCATACTCGAACTTGACAAGAACAAAGTGTCCGGCTTGAATGTCCTTGTCTACGTCATCCTTATCAGCCTCATGGAGGTGCAGAGAATCGTCAGATGAATTGTCGTCAAGTTCAACGTCTTCACCACTACTTTCCACTGGAGATTCAATTTGCTTTCTTTTCTTGGCAGTGGGCTGCTTGGCCTGCTTGGGCATAGGCTTTTTACTCTGCTTTTCCTTTTTCGCTCGTGCTTCAGCTTCTAAAGCATCTTTTTCGGGTGTATCGGTAAGAATACGAGTTCGACCTTGCTTTCTCGCATTCCTTCTGGGCTTTGTCATATCTGCTCTTGGATAGGGTCTTACTGCTTCAGGAGTCTGTTTTCCTAGCTCGCTTTGGGGACGAGAAGGTGGAGGAGGAGAGGGAGAGGGTATTGGCTCCATATCGAGTAACGAATCGTCCGGGGGTGGACGATTTTTCACCTCAGCAGGTAGAAGGTCTACCTCAGAAAATATACTTCTGTTGAAGGGCCAAATTTCAGCTTTCGTGAAACCCACTGTTATATTTTCCGGGTTGAACTTGCGAAGGAATGGTTCTTTGCAGAGCTGGGCAGTCTCGTGAATCGTAATTCGTTGACCTGGATGGATCTGCAACCAGGTGTTCAGTGATTCTCTCATCGCAAACTTGAATGGTCCGTAGACAGAGACGTCCATTGGCTGTAAGCAGTGGGAACAATGGGGAGGAAAGGTCAGGAGGTGGACCCAATTATCTTTGCACAGCCGCACTAATTCCACCGAAACATGGCTATCGTGGTTGTCAAGTAGCAGTAGCACAGGGTCTTCTTTCGATGGCTTCACCAGCTTGATGAAGTGCTTAATAGCAGCTATAAAGTTGATGGAAGTCATCCAACCACTAGGGTGAGAAAGCCCGAGACATCCTGGGGGGCATTCTCAAAAAAGCCGGTCGTTCGCCTTCATCTGTGAGAATATAAAAACGGGGGGAAGAGCTTGACCAGTGGCTGAAATAAACCCGAGCATTGTAACATTTTCCCCTCTCTCTGCTGACACTGTCTGGGAAACTTGCTTCGATCCTTTCCTTGCGATTACTTTTGGAGCTGGCAATACAGTAGGAACCCCAGTTTCATCACAGTTCCAGATACGGTTTGGTGGGAACTTGAATTTTTCGTAGAGTTTCTGCAGGTTGTCGAAGAACAGATTCACAACCACTGAATTGAAGCCAGCAGCCCTTGCCTGGCTGGTATTTTCAGGCTTACGAATAGATTGCTCTGGGTTTCGTTTCATAAAGCCTGAGAACCAGTCAACCCCAGCTATGTCGTCTCACACCCAGCTCTCCGGCGTTTCGACGCCAATCAATTTGCCTCATTCAAAGGCAAGTTTCCTCGCTTCTTTCGGAGTGAGGCCGTGATTCATCAGCTGACATTTTAGGAGATACTCTACAAACTCTTTTTCTTGTTTGTTAGAGAAAACAGTTTTTCTCTTCAAATTGGGCGATGGGCTTGGGCGACCTGGGGGTGTAACTGGATTCGCTCGAGGTTCTTCAGTAACTCCTTGTCGATTTTTCAGAGCATAGGCAACGGTTGATTTCTTCAGTCCATAGGTTTTTGCGGCATTTCTAATGAATATTCTACGCTCTAAGACTGCATTCACTGCCTGCTTCATGGATTCGCCATCTGGTAGATCGTGTTTCCTGATGTAGTTGCGAACCATTGTCCAACTAGAAAGAACAAACAGTAAATGCACGGGAAATAACCTGAAAATAGCTTTAAGAGGCAATGATATGAACCGGGTCCCTCCTTACTTACAGTTCGTTACCACGAATTGTTTGATCATGTAATTAAAAAAAAAAATTATATTAAAAATAAAAAAAAAAACTTTTTTTTAATTAACTGCTTTTGTGATTAAGGGGTCATTCTTAAAGCATTGGAACAAAATTTGAACTTTAGCGTAGAGTGAGGTATTGACTAGGGGATGAACCCCTTAAAATACGTAATAAAAATATACGAATATAGTTTGTTACGGGAGTGAATTCATAAGTTACGTCAGAACAAGATTTCGAGAAAGCCATTTAGCCAAAAAATAAATAAAATTGATATACAAATTTTGTTTGAATTATTCATGTACGATGAGCCAAAATTGAAGCTGCATTAATTCAAAAACGTCCTGAAATTAAATTACAAAAGACAAGTTTTTTTTACTGAAAGTAAGGAGCGTAATTAAAACTTAAAACGAACAGAAATTATTCCGTATATGAAAGGGGTTGTCCCCTCCTCAACGCCTCGCTCTTTACGCTAAAATTTTTTATTGTTTAAGAAAATAGAGTTGTGAGAACGAGTCAAACTTTAGCGTAGTAAAGAGCGAGGCGTTGAGGAGGGGATATACGGAATAATTTCTGTTCGTTTTAAGTTTTAATGTTGCTCCTTTCATTAAGCTAATGAAACAGCCAACTTAACCTCGTTGTGTTGTGCGAAAAAAAAAAACACATCTACACACAAGCAACGCCATCTAGCATCATCGATCAAACTCCAAATATTAGTTAAGAAATTCTCTAAAAATTGCCTCCAAAGAGGCAAAGACATTCTCTAAAATGATAAACAAAAATAGCACGGGGTGAAGTTGGACACACGGGGTGACCTTGGACAGTGTCCAAAGTCGCCCCCGAATTGCTGTCCAATCTAGCCCCTATTGAACCAATTTTAGAAAATGGCGTCCTGAAAAAGAAGTACTCGGAATAGACAAATCAAACTCAGGGCATAGATAGAGGATGTATCTAGCAACTGTACAACATCAACAACAGAGAAAAACTACCACCTTTTTTACCGCAAATCGAGCTGATGTTGCGACTCCCAGATTTTTTTTAAGCATCAAAAAACTTTCTTACCTCTTATCCTGGTGCTAACAGTTCCGTTAGATTTCAAACTTCCCGCCAATGTAGACACACATAAGCCCCATCTACCCTATTTTTTGTGGATCGATAGAAGCAATAGGCTAGATGTCAGGTTTGACGTCCAAGTTCGCCCCTGTCCAATTTCGCCCCGTTCTCCCATACTTTGCTTCACTTATTGAAGAATTTCCATCAGCACCATCAGGGGGCATCTTTCAAAATCGGAAGACTTTTGCCAGCTAACAGCAAGTCATTAAAATTAATGAATGTGTGAACGCTGTTGCTGTTTACGAGGGATTTCACGAGGGTAGACGTGCGCTCGAATGTGAGTTATTCCTTTGGAAACAGAAGTGGCTCGGAATGTCTGAGAAACCATCAACTGTTGCTTCAACTCTTGCGTCATGCGATGCAAAATTTTTCCCATTCAAAGGCTTTTGACGGTTTTTCAGACATTACCAGTGACTACCGCTTCTGCTGAGAGGAGCTTTAGGTGTCTTAAGCGATTAAAAACCTATCTGCGGAGCTCAACGGGCGAGGAGCGTCTGAACGGACTAGCTCACATGACCCTGAACCACGATATCCAGGTCGATGCTGACCAAGTTTTTGATCGGTTTGCAGCCAAAAAAGACCGGCGGCCGTTAATATGAGAGGTTAGGTTGTCTTTCGTTGCTCGTTTCTCTAAGTGCAGTTGATTCTGTTTTTTAAACTTTAATTGTGCTTCATCCTCTGTAAACAATGTTAACATCAATAAATTTTTTGCTTTCATGGCTGCTATATTAGGTAGACTGAGGCCCCCACCCCTCCGAAACCAAATTCTGGGCAATTGTCTTTGATATAATATTATTTTTGATTTATTTGGTTCTCTAAAACAAGGGTCCCATAGGCAAATATAAGGAATAATGCACTTCTTTTTTTATATTTTATAAATTCTGCCGCTTCGTGGCAGTTTCAAAACATCTACTCGCCCAATATAGAAACTCTCACTGCTTCTAACTTTTTTTTTAATTCTAACTTTGTTGGTAAAATTTTGTTATCCATTCTCAAACAAAAAAAAGTCTACAACTAGAAATACTCATGACAAGTGTGTACTTTGCATTTCTTTACCTAGCCACCCCCCCCCCCATACCCTCCGCCTGAAATCTTGCACTATGATAGATAATTTTCTTGCTCACATGACTGCTATAAAAAGGTAGACTGACGCCCCCCCCCCCC
>JAQQPU010004492.1:0-52106 GCA_029168905.1 Artemia sp. Kazakhstan ARC1039
ATATATATATATATATATATATATATATATATGTATATTTATTTATATTTATATATTAATTATATTAATTTATATATATTAATTTGCCAATTAACTTTCTAAAGATTTGAAAAAAATGAAAATAAAATGAATAAAACATTAATAACAGTTTGTTGAACATTAGAACAATGAACAATCAGTTTTTAATTGATTTAAACTTATAACAAGGGGAAAGTTGGGGAATTAGCAAGCTTGTTTGAGTCTTTTTGCTTACTCTTAACAAGCTTATTTGTCTTTAAGAGCAAGATTGGTGCAAAGAAATTTGCTAGTTGGGTGGATTATTATGTCAGTTAAAAACAAATTACAAACTCTAGAATTTGACCTATAAGTGTATTTATACATAGGGTCTGAATAGCAAAAATCCTTGGATCAAGCTTCCTTTGAAATGCAAATAAGTTTACAAAAACAAGCCAAATTTAAGCATAAACCACAAACAGGCTTGGTCCAAGCCTGCTAGTTGTCCAACTTTTGCCTTTTTGAAAGCTTAAATCAAGGCTTGAAACAAATTTACAGAATAGGCAAGAGAATGGCTTGAAAGTTGTATGAAAAACTTTATGCACAGCGTGCCAATTATGAAAAAGATTTAGTCACAAGAGGTAACAAAATTGTTCCAAAAACATGCCAACCTCCACAGCACCAGCTGTGATGGATACAAACTAAACAAATCTCCAAGACATGTAAACAGTGTAAATAGCCTTGCGTCTTCTAATGCTGAAATAAGTACCACTGATGAATCAAAAAAATCATTTTACAGTGCGAGATCGGTAAGATCTTTCCAAACAGAGTGTTTTTATTAGTAAAGTTGTCTTTAGTAACAGAGATTGTTTCATGTCAAAATTCCATGAGATTAAATATGTCCTCTCGAGAGAAAAAGCAAATGTTTTTACTTACTGCGAGGTAAAGCCTAAGGGGACTGACAACCCTCTTGGAGATGTTCAGATCCAGATACCTGATTACAATTTGGTCATCAACTTATCTAACGAGGAAAGGAAGGAAGGGGAATAGCCAAATACACCCAAAACTCCCTTAAGGTAGGAGACACGGATATTAGCTCCAACTATGAGCCACATATTAAACAAGAGTGGATTTCAGTTCTCTTACCTTTTGGACTCTTTTACATAGGTTGCATGTACAGAAGTCCCAGTTCCCCTGTCTCGACTCATCCCTTCTTGCTATTAGTACATCAGCTGATAATAAGATGAAGCATCAAGGTAATATGATTATTGTTGGTGACTTCAATCTCCTATATATTCAGTGGGTCAATGGATCCAGATTCTCAGAAAATAGTTCAATAAAAACCATTCCTGGAATGTCTATTTAATCACTCTCTGTATTAGGTAGTTAGCTTCTCAACTAGATATAGAGAAGTTCATAACCCTTTGTTACTTGATCTTCTGCTAGTAAACGACCAAGAATCTAGTATTGACCCCCTACCACCATACAGACCAAGGGATCACATTGCCATAGGTTGCAGTTTTGGACTGCTCTCGTAAAGACTAGAATCATAGGCTGCGCAATAGCGCTGCCTAAGTAAAGAACGTTGTTGGCACAATGTATTATTTTTTTTTTCTTGGTCTTATGCCAGGGCACTTCGTATCGAAGGAGTTGTCGTAGAAACTTCGAAAAGGGCTCATTTGACTGGAAATTGGATTGGCTAGTGCCCTTTTTAATAGTTGAAAGTGATTGGGGGGAAACTAGCCCCTCCCCCCTCCATGCCCATCATTCCCCCAAAAACATCCAATCAAAATTTAGAGATAGCCATTCTGTTCAGCGTAGTTGATTTCCAGATAGAAAATATGTTCTTGAGGAGGTCACTCCCCCACAACCTTCAGGGCAAGGGTTTTAAGTTATGCCCTGGGGGCATATAAGAACGATGTTGGCACAATGTATTATTTATTATTTTTTCCTATAGACCAGGGCATTTTGTATCAAAGAATTTGTCGTTGAGACTTCGAAAAGGGCTCATACAATTGGAAATTGGAGCGGCTTGTGCCCTTTTTAATAGTTGAAAGTGATTGGAAGGCAACTAACACCCCTTCCACGCCCACCATTTCTTGAAACACATCCAATCAAAATTTTGAGAAAGCCATTTTGTTCAGCGTAGTTGATTTCCAGATAAAAATATGTTTTTGAGGAGGTCACTCCCCCAAAACCCTCAGGGCAAGGATTTTAAGTTATGCCCTGGGGGGCATATAAGAAAAATGTTGGCACAATCTTTTTATTTATTATTTTTTTTCCTTTATACCAGGGCACTTCGTATTGAAGAAGTTGTCGTAGAAACTTCGAAAAGGGCTCATTCATTTGGAAATCGGAGTAGCTCGTGCCCTTTTTAATAGTCAAAAGTGATTGGAAGGCAACTAACACCCCTTCCACGCCCACCATTTCCCAAAAACACATCCAATCCAAATTTTGAGATACTCATTTTGTTCAGCGTAGTTAATTTCCAGATAAAAATTATGTTTTTGGGGAGGACACACCCCCACAGCCCTCACGGCCAGGGTTGTAAGTTATGCCCTGGGGGCATATAAGGTTTTGATAGAAGGTGTTGTCGTAGAAACTTCAAAAAGGACTCATTTGATTGGAAATTGAAATGGCTAGTGCAATTTTCAATAGTCGAATGTCATTGGAAGGTAACTAACAACTAAATCAATATTTTGAGATAGCCTTTTTGTTCCAAGCAGTTTAAAGTTCAGGAAATTATACCTCTGAGCAGGACATTCCCCCCACAGTCTTCAGGGCAAGGGTTATAAGTTATGCCCGGGGGGCATATAAGATTTTATTGAAATCTTTGTCCAAGAAACTTGAAAAAGGCCCATTTGATTGGAAATTCAAAGGTCTAGTGCCCTTTTTAATTGTTGAAAGTGATTTAAGGGCAACTAACCCCCCTCTCACTTCCACATTTTCCCCAAAAAAATCCAATCAAAATTTCTAGATAGCCATTTTGTGCAGCGTCGTTGATTTCCAGATAGAAATTATGTTTTTGAGGAGGACACTCCCCCACAGCCCTCATGGCAAGGGTTATAAGTTATGCCCTGGGGGCATATAAGGTTTTTATAGAAAGCGTTATCATAGAAACTTCAAAAGCCGCTCATTTGACTGGAAATTCAAAGGGCTAGAGCCCTTTTTAATGGTCAAAAGCGATTGGAGGGCAACTAACCCCCATCTCATGCCAACCTTTTCCCCAAACACATCCAATCAAAATTTTAAGATAGTCATTTTGTTCAGCGTAATTGAAAGTTCTGGAAATGAGGTCTTTGAGGATGACAATCCTCCCACAGCCGTCAAAGCAAAGGTTGTAAGTTATGCCCTTGGGGCATGTAAGGTTTCTATAGAACAGATTGTCGTAGGAACTTCAAAAAGGGGTCATTCGATTGGAAATTGAAATGGCTATTGCCCTTTTTAATAGTCGAAAGTGATTGGAAGGCAACTAACACCCCTTCCATGCCCACCATTTCCCCATAAACATCCAATAGAAATTTTGAGATAGCCAATTTTCTAAGCAGTTTAAAGTTCAGGAAGCCATACCTTCGATTAGAACACTCACCCCACAATCTTCAGCGCAAGGGTTATAAGTTATGCCCTGAGGGCATATAAGTTTTTATTGAAATCTTTGTTTTAGAAACTTGAAAAAGGGCTCATTCGATTAGAAATTCAAAGGTCTAGTGCCCTTTTTAATAGTCAAAAGTGATTTAAAGGCAACTAACCCCCCTCTCATGCCCACCTTTTCCCCAAACATATCCACTCAAAATTTCTAGATAGCCATTTTGTTCAGCGTCGTTGATTTCCAGATAGAAATTATGTTTTTGAGGAGGACACTCCCCCACAGCCCTCATGGCAAGGGTTATAAGTTATGCCCTCGGGGCATATAAGGTTTTTATAGAAAGTGTTGTCATAGAAACTTCAAAAAACGCTCATTCGACTGGAAATTCAAAGGGCTAGAGCTTTTTTTAATAGTCGAAAGCGATTGGAGGGCAACTAACCCCCCTCTCATGCCCACCTTTTCCCCAAACACATCCAATCAAAAATTTAAGATAGCCATTTTCTTCAACATAGTTGAAAGTTCTGGAAATTAGGTCTTTGAGGATGACAATCCTCCCACAGCCGTCAAAGCAAGGGTTGTAAGTCATGCCCCTGGGGCATATCAGTTTTTATTGAAATCTTTGTTGTAGAAACTTGAAGAAGGGCTCATGCGATTGGAAATTCAAAGGGCTAGTGCCCTTTTTAATAGTCTCGAAAGCGATTTGAGGGCAACTAACCCCCCTCTCATGCCCACCTTTTCCCCAAACACATCCAATCAAAATTTTCATTTTTATGAAAATTTTAAATTTAAGATAGTAATTTTGTTCAACGTAGTTGAAAGTTCTGGAAATTAAGTCTTTGAGGATGACAATCCCCCCACAGCCCTCAAAGCAAGGGTTGAAAGTTATGCCCCTGGGGCATATAAGGTTTCTGTAAAACTTGTTGTCATAGAAACTTTAAAAAGGGCTCATTCGATTGGAAACTGAAATGACTATTGCCCTTTTTAATAGTCGAAATTGATTGAAAGGCAACTAACACCCCTTCCACGCCCACCATTTCCCCAAAAACATCCAATCGAAATTTTGAGATAGCCATTTTTTTTCAAGCGGTTTAAGTTCAGGAAACTATACCTTTAATAAGAACACTCCCCCCACAGTCTTCAGGGCAAGGGTTATAAGTTACACCCTGGGGGCATATAAGTTTTTATTCACATCTTGGTTACAGAAACTTGAAGAAGGGCTCATTCGATTCGAAATTCAAAGGGCTAGTGCCCTTTTTAATAGTCTCGAAAGTGATTTGAGGGCAACTAACCCCCCCCCCCCCTCTCGCCCACCTTTTCCCCAAACATTTCCAATCACAATTTTTAGATAGTCATAGTATTCAATGTAGTTGAATTTTTTGGAAATTAGGTCTTTAAGGATGACAACGCCTCCAAACCCAAAGCCCTCAGGGCAAGGGTCGTACGTTACGCCCCGGGGGCATATAAGGTTTTTATAGAAAGCGATGTTGAAGAAACTTCAAAAGGGGCTCATTCAATTGAAAATTGAAAAGGGCTAGTGCCCTTTTAATAGCCGAAAGTGATTGAAGGGCAACTAACCCCCCTCTCACGCCCACTATTCCCCCAAACACATCCAATCAAAATTTTGAGATATCCATTTTGTTCAACGTAGTCGAAAGTTCTGGAAACTAGGTCTTTTAGGATGATAATCCCATTAGAGCCCTCAGTGTAAGGGCTGTAAGTTATGCCCTGGGGGCATATAAGGTTTATATATAAAGTTGTTGTAGAAATTTCAAAAAGGGCTCATTTGATTGGAAATTGAAATTGCCCTTCTTATATAGTCAAAAGTGAGTGGAGAGTAATTAACCCCCCTCTCATGCCCACCATTTCCCTAAACACATTCAATCAAAGTTTAGAGATTCAAAGAAAGTTAGAGAGTAATTTTGTTCAACGCAGTTGAAAGTTCTGGAAACTATGTATTTAAGGATAGCAACCCCCCTCCAGAGCCCCCAAGGCAAAGGTTCTAAGTTATGTCCTGGGGGCATATAAGGTTTTTATAGATAGAGCTGTTGTAAAAACTTCAAAAGGGGTTCATTCAATTGGAAACTGAGAGGGTCAGTGCCCTCTTTAATAGTTGAAAGTGATTGGAGGGTAACTAACCCCCCTCTCACGCCCACCATTCCCCCAAACACATCCAATCAAAATTTTCAGATAGCCATTTTGTTCAACATAGCAGAAAGTTCTGGAAATTAGGTCTTTGAGGATGACACCCCCCCCCCCCCCAGCCCTCAGAGCAAGGGTTGTAAGTTATGCCCTGGGTGCATATAAGGTTTTTATTGAAAGCGTTGTTGTAGATACTTCAAAAGGGTTCATTTGATTGGAAATTGAAAGGGCAAATTGAAACTGAATGTGCATTGTCAGTCTAATATACATATACTGATATTTAGTAATCAAAATGTTAATATTATTTGATTTATTAAAGATATAAAAGAAAAACATTTATATTTTTTAAGTAAAGTGCAAATTATGTTATGGCCTAGGGAAGGCATAGGGGTTTTGAGCCCAACTTATGTTAATTTCTGCTCATTTTGGGTTTGACTCGGTTATTTATTGTAATTTCTGTTCGTTTTGGGTTTCATTTATTTACCGATGCTAATTTGTGGTAGTTTCATGCTTGGTAGATTATTTGATTTTATTTTTGCTCATTTTTGTTTAATGGAGTTCTTTACTTTTCTTTGAAAAACTTATTTTGTGAAAAAGCTTTTTTAATTAATTACAAAACGTGGGCATACTGATTACAGTTTAATTTGTTGGGAATTGGATCAGTGTGATTAGTCTTTTATTGAGAGTATAGATATAGAAGAGTCATGGTCATCTATGAAAAGAATATTATTTGGAGCTGTTGAAAATCACTCTTCTGAAACCAAAAATCCTCCTGTATATTGCAAAGTACGGTAATTAAAATGGCCAGGAATAGAAAAAAAAGAGATACTGGAAGCTGTACACAAAGAATCACAATCAGGTGGATAATTACACGAAAAATGAACAGGCGCGTAGCCATCTGATAAGTCTTACTAGAAACACCACCAAAAAATATGAGGAATCAGTAGCAGCATCAACAAAACCTAAAACCAAAAAAATTTGGAGGTGTACATCATCTGGTAACCCTGGTAGGCATTCTGTCACCCAATTTGAACTAGATGGCAAGAAAATCTGTGACCCAAGGGAGACAGCCAATGTATTAAATAAGCAGTTCACCTTGGTATTTATGGTCCCTGATAATGCTCCAATTCCTGATCCCCCAAGGTACGAAATTTTAAAAGGCATGTTGCCCATTAATATTACCAAAACTGATGCAGAAACCTGATTAAAGAAGATTAACCTAAATAAATTTACAGAAATGGGACCCTCCTCCCTGGCTATTAAATGACACATATGCAGTGCTGTCTCATTCCTCGCTTTACTATTCCAGAGGTCCATCAGTACTAGGTACCAAAAGTCCCTAAATTATAACCCCAACCCCAATGCTGCCAGCTCATCTAATCAGCCAGACCTATTATTGTTCTTGTTAGTTCATTTAAAATGAAAATTGACATTCTAATGCAGTCCCACATAAAAAAGGGAGACATTCGTTTCTATACTGATACTTCAAAAGAAGAATGGCTACACAGAAAAGGGCTAATATAAGAAATCAAGAAAAGAGCTGCTGCTGGTGAGCAACATTAAGGAATTAAAAATGGCACTATAGTGGCAAAAAACGAGATAAAGTGGGGGCCATTGCCCCAGTTTACATAGTGCAAATAAAGGGAAAGTATTGGAAATTAGTGCCAAAGAACAGAATCAATAAAGTCTCGTAGCTTCAAGAATGAAGATTGCTACACTAAACTATTTGGAAAAGACATTTGGATTGCTTTAAGAACAAATGGGGTTAGATATCATAAATTGCCATATTTTCTGTTACAACGTTTTAAAAATTAACTAGTAAATAATACACATAAAAAACAAATTAGTTGGGGTTATAAAGCTCCAATATATGTTTCATGAAATGGTGCATTCTTGAGGAGATTGGATATTTTTTTTTGAAATAGTGCTCTGCTAGATATCCTTCCATATGTTCTTCTCTTCTGCCATATTTGGGTATATTTTCTCGAACTTCAAGCCAGTGTCTTTCGATGTTTTGTGTGTGAGCACCTGTTGCAGCGTCATCAAAAATTATGCTGTGGTTGAAGTGTAAATGCTAATAGCCCTGGCTAGCTAGGCAATCGTAGGCCCTCCAACAGTCACTGATAATTGTTGTCCCTGGCAGGATTCGGTTTTGGATAATTCCCAACAATGTGGCACTACTTCTATCTGGCACAGAAACCATGAATGAATTACCAGTTCCTCGCTCTATTACACCAAACACCCAAGCATCTGCGACAATCCGACCACGATTATATTTACGCTTCCCAAATTTGGCTTCATCTATCTCAACAATGACTCCTTCTCCTCCCAAAGGAGCGGAGTTTGAATGACATATGTACATACAAACCTCTCTGTAGAACTGGCTCCAATCCACAAAGGTTTTTTTTTACAACAAATAACATTTTTGATCATGAAATTCTCCCTTGGAGGCGGTATTTGAAGCCAAATCATCAAAAAACAGAAATTTTCTAGCAGAGAAAGGTGTGAACCAGCCATCCATGTTTTGTCATAGACCAATTTTGAAAAATTACACTTTACCTGAGAATATTTGCGGCCACCTCGGATAGGTATAAGCCTATACTTCTGGCAACAAAACGAATTTCTATATTTTACGCAAATCTGGCCACAGTTATCACAATTCCTGCTTCTCAATAACATGCTATGGTTATAATACAACTCTAAGACTGCCTTGACAGTAGAAAATTGAATCATTCGGCTTGTTTAGTCCCAGGTTGCAGAAATTTAACTTTGGCAGAAACTGTAATGCTTTCAAGTTGGCACTGATGTTTGTTCAAAAAAAATAAAACTTAAATGAAAGATTGCATTTACTTTATACAAGGATGTTCTTTTTCTTTTTTGAGTTAGCAACATTTCCAGATACCTCGCTATTCTTCTGTAATTTTTAGTGGCCCTATTACCTAGAAATAATTATTTTCTGACTTCAAACTGTCCAAATACTTTACCCCCGGGGAAAATACCCCCCCCCCCATGGAAAAGAAGGCTAGAACTTTACAAAATTTTGAGTTTGGGGCAAAGAGGGATTTCAAAAACATCTTCCCATGACATAAATTGTCTTCTAAAGTTGATTCTGATGTTTTTAACTCTCTATGTCTTAGTGCTTTAGAAATATTTAAACAAGTTTTTAAAGTAACAATTTTGGAAAATTTTGAGTTTGGGGGGAAGGGGGATTTCAAAAACATCTTCCCATGACATAAATTGTCTTCTAAAGTTGATTCTGATGTTTGTAATGCTCTATGTCTTAGCACTTTAGAAATATTTAAACAAGTTTCTAAAGTAACAATTTTGGAAAATTTTGAGTTTGGGGGAAGGGGGATTTCAAAAAGATCTTCCCATGACAAAAATTGTCCTCTAAAGTCGATTCTGATGTTTGTAGCGCTCTATGTCTTAGCACTTTACAAATATTTAAAAAGCTTCTAAAGTAAAATTTTGGAAAATTTTGAGTTTGGGGGGAAGGAGGATTTTAAGAACCTCTTCCCATGATATAATGTGTCCTCTGAAGTCGATTCTGATGTTTTTAGCACTCTATCTATTAGTGCTTTAGAAATATTTAAAAAGCTTCTAAAGTAGAATTTTGGAAAATTTTGAGTTTGGGGGGAAGGGGGATTTTAAAAACCTCTTCCCGTGATATAACATGTCCTCTTAATTCGATTCTGAAATTTGTAGTGCTCTATCTATTAGTGCTTTAGAAATATTTAAAAAAGCTTCTAAAGTAAAATTTTGGAAATTTTTGAGTTTGGGGGGAAGGAGGATTTTAAAAACCTCTTTGGGTGATATAACGTGTCCTCTGAAGTCGATTCTGATGTTTTTAGCACTCTATCTATTAGTGCTTTAGAAATATTTAAAAAGCTTCTAAAGTAGAATTTTGGAAAATTTTGAGTTTGGGGGGAAGGGGGATTTTAAAAACCTCTTGCCGTGATATAACATGTCCTCTGAATTCGATTCTGAAATTTGTAGTGCTCTATCTATTAGTGCTTTAGAAATATTTAAAAAAGCTTCTAAAGTAAAATTTTGGAAATTTTTGAGTTTAGGGGGAAGGAGGATTTTAAAAAACCTCTTCCCTTGATATAACGTGTCCTCTGAAGCTGATTCTGATGTTTTTAGCACTATCTATTAGTGCTTTAGAAATATTTAAAAAAGCTTCTAAAGTAAAATTTTGGAAATTTTTGAGTTTGGGGGGAAGGGGGATTTTAAAAACCTCTTCCCGTGATATAACGTGTCCTCGGAAGTTGATTCTGATGTTTTTAGCACTCTATCTATTAATGCTTTAGAAATATTTAAAAAGCTTCTAAAGTAGAATTTTGGAAAATTTTGAGTTTGGGGGGAAGGGGGATTCCAAAAACATCTTCCCATAACATAATTTGTCCTCTGAAGTTGATTCTGATATTTGTAGTGCTCTATCTATTAGAAGGAGGATTTTAAGAACCTCTTCCCATGATATAACGTGTCCTCTGAAGTTGATTCTGATGTTTTTAGCACACTATCTATTAGTGCTTTAGAAATATTTAAAAAGCTTCTAAAGTAGAATTTTGGAAAATTTTGAGTTTGGGGGGAAGGGAGACTTCAAAAACATCTTCCCATAACATAATTTGTCCTCTGAAGTCAATTCTGATATTTGTAGCGCTCTATCTATTAGTGCTTTAGCAATATTTAAAAAGCTTCTAAAGTAGAATTTTGGAAAATTTTGAGCTTGGGGGGAAGGAGGATTTCAAAAACATCTTCCCATAACATAATTTGTCCTCTGAAGTCGATTCTGATATGTGTAGCACTCTATCTATTAGTGCTTTAGAAATATTTAAAAAAGCTTCTAAAGTAGAATTTCGGAAAATTTTGAGTTTGGGGGGAAGGGGGATTTTAAAAACCTCTTCCCGTGATATAACGTGTCCTCTGAAGTCGATTCTGATGTTTTTAGCACTCTATCTATTAGTGCTTTATACATATTTAAAAAGCTTCTAAAATAAAATTTTGGAAAATTTTGAGTTAGGGGGAAGGGGGATTTTAAAAACCTCTTCCCGTGATATAACGTGTCCTCTGAAGTTCATTCTGATATTTGTAGTGCTCTATCTATTAGTGCTTTAGAAATATTTAAAAAGCTTCTAAAGTAAAATTTTGGAAAATTTTGAGTTTGGGGGGAAGGGGGATTTCAAAAACATCTTCCCATAACATAATTTGTCCTCTGAAGTTGATTCTGAAATTTGTAGCGCTCTATCTATTAGTGCCTTAGAAATATTTAAAAAGCTTCTAAAATAAAATTTTGGAAAATTTTGAGTTAGGGGGGAAGGGGGATTTTAAAAACCTCTTCCTGTGTAATAATATGTCCTCTGAAGTCAATTCTGAAACTTATAGCGCTCTATCTATTAGTGTTTTAGAAATATTTAAAAAAGCTTCTAAAGTAAAATTTTGGAAATTTTTTAGTTTGGGAGGAAGGGGGATTGTAAAAACCTCTTCCCATGATATAATGTGTCCTCTGAAGTCAATTCTGATGTTTTTAGCACTCTATCTATTGATGCTTTAGAAATATTTAAAAAGCTTCTAAAGTAGAATTTTGGACAATTTTGATTTTGGGGGGAAGGGGGATTCCAAAAACATCTTCCTGTAACATAATTTGTCCTCTGAAGTTGATTCTGATATTTGTAGTGCTCAATCTATTAGTGCTTTAGAAATATTTAAAAAGCTTCTAAAGTAGAATTTTGGAAAATTTTGAGTTTGGGGGGAAGGGGGTTTTAAAAACCTCTTCCCATGATATAATGTGTCCTCTGAAGTCGATTCTAATGTTTTTAGCACTCTATCTATTAGTGCCTTAGAAATATTTGAAAAGCTTCTAAAGTAGAATTTTGGAAAATTTTGAGTTTAGGGGAAGGGGGATTTCAAAAACATCTTCCCAGGACACAAATTGTCCTCTAAAGTCAATTCTGCTGTTTGTAGCGTTCTATGTCTTAGCACTTTAGAAATATTTAAAAAAGTTTCTGAAGTAGAATTTTGGAAAATTTTGAGTTTGGGGGGAAGGGGGATTTCAAAAACATATTCCCAAAACATGATTTGTCCTCTGAAGTTGATTCTGGTTTTTGTAGCACTCTATCTATTAGTGCTTTAGAAATATTTTAAAAGCTTCTAAAGTAGAATTTTGGACAATTTTGAGTTTGAGGGGAAGGGGGATTTCAATAACCTCTTCCCGTGATATAACATGTCCTCTGAAGTCGATTCTGATGTTTTTAGCACTATCTATTAGTGCTTTAGAAATATTTTAAAAGCTTCTAAAGTAGAACTTTGGAAAATTTTGAGTTTGGGGGGAAGAGGGATTTTAAAAACCTCTTCCCATGATATAACGTCTCCTCTGAAGTTGATTCTGATGTTTTTAGCACTCTATCTTTTAGTATTTTAGAAATACTTTAAAAGCTTCTAAAGTAGAATTTTAGAAAATTTTGAGTTTGGGTGGAAGAGGGATTTCAAAAACATCTTCCTATGACATAATTTGTCCTCTAAAAATGATTAGGTTATTTTTACTGGTCACTCTTGTCAAATCCTTTTTCTTAATTAATACAGTTTAAATGGTCTTATCAACACAGAGGTGTTTGGCATGTGCCTGCTACTCTCAAGGGTAAGGGTTTCTGATAAGCAGTTGTGACATCACAACAAACCTGGTTTTATTATACCATAAGAATAGTCAGCAAGGATAGGAAATTAAATGGTTTAGGATTTAAATAGGATTTTGGAATATATTTTAATGAACAAGGTTAAAAGCTGAAGTTGTGTAAGGTAAGCAGTGATTTATAATTATGATAGTAATATAAGATGAAATATGAGTTAAAACAACTAGTAATGCGCAGTAATTTACCGTTATATAGAGGGGGGAGGAGTGGAGGTAAGTACTTCAAAGTACCTTCCCAGGACATACCTTAGCATGTACATCCATCCCTGAAAGTTTCATTTTCCTAACCCAACCCCTTTCCAAGATAGCCAAAAGTAACTAAAGTAGAATTTTACCTGATTTTACTATGTTGAATTACCTGTGGCAAATCATTTATAAATATAGGCTACAAAACAGGACTGGTCCTATGCAACTAGGCCTACCCTGAGGGAATCCACTCAAAAAACTACACTGGTTAGATAAGGCTATAGATATCCAGAAAGCAAATGTTTACGGCAAGGTTTTATTTTTCAGAGAAGTGTTTATTTTTACTTAGGCCTATTTCTCTAGGTATTTTTGGGGGGCTACGTATGTTCGAAAGTCATGCATTTTATTTTTAATATCTCTGCGTCTGTAAAATCAGCAATACCTTCAACTAGTTATCTATTCTGAATATCCAAAAATGTTTCATTTTTAGCAGAAATGCACCGATCTTCAAATCTCAAAAACTGGGTGTTAATTTTTCCGCCACTTGCATTGTTAACCAGAATAAGTATTGTAAACATCTTTCAAAGCGCATTAGTATCAAATATATTGAAAACAAAAAAAAATCTACATAAACCATCAACATGAAACTAGACACCGAAGCCGCGCCGAAAATCGGCGGCGCGCCGCCGAGCTTGCATCAGCGCACTGACGCCGCCGCTGATTCTATCGGCGGCGGCGTCACTAATACGCCGCCGTTTTTTTTCTCTTTTTTGGTTATCGATATCGACCTCCGGGCTTCAACCGTCATCCCGGCTAATCTGTTTCTTAAAAATAAATACTGTTATTTTGGGCTCGCAATGTATATCGGTTCATAGGAAGGAGAAGAAGAACTTTTTCTTGAAACAAAAATTCTACCTTCCACTTTAAAATTCTGTTCATTTTTCTTTCTTATTTTTCGGATGAAAAGAGGTAGGTAAAACAGCATTAGGCAATTCAGGATGTTATCATAGGCAGCGCAATCGAGATGTCTAAGTAAAGAACAATGTTGGCACAATGTATTATTTATTTTTTTGTTTTTTTTTGTTTTCCATACCAGGGTAATTCGTATCGAAGGAGTTGTCGTAGAAACTTCAAAAAGGGCTCATCCGATTGGAAATTGGAATAACTAGTGCCCTTTTTAATAGTTGAAAGTGATTGGAAGGCAGCTAACACCCCTTCCACGCCCACCCTTTCCCCAAACACATCCAATCAAAATTTTAAGATAGCCATTTTGTTCAGAGTAACTGATTTCCAGAGAGAAAATATGTTTTTGAAGAGGTTACTCCCCCACAACCCTTAGGGAAAGGGTTTTGTAGTTATGCCCTGGAGGTATATAAGAACGATGTTGGCACAATGTATTATTTATTATTTTTTCCTTTAGACCAGGGCATTTCACATCGAAGAAGTTGTCGTAGAAACTTTGAAAAGGGCTCATTCAATTAGAGATTGGAGTGGCTTGTGCCCTTTTTAATAGTCAAAAATGATTGGAAGGCAACTAACACCCCTTCCACGCCCACCATTTCCCGAAACACATACAAACAAAATTTTGAGATAGCCATTTTGTTTAACGCAGCTGAAAGTTCTGGAAATTAGGTCTTAGAGGATGATAACCACCCTCACAGCCCTTAGGGTAAGGGTTGTAATTTATGCCCTTGGGGCATATACGGTGTTAATAGAAAGCGTTGTCGTAGAAACTCAAAAAGGGATCATTAGTTTGGAAATCGAAAAGCCTAGTGCCCTTTTTAATAATCGAAAGTGATTGGAAGGCTTGAAATTTTTATAGTAGAGATCGATGTGGGTATAATGTATCATTTTTTTGTTGTTGTTGTTGTTTAGACCAGGGCACTTCGTATCGAAGGAGTTGTCGTAGGAACTTCGAAAATGGCTCATTCGATTGAAAATAGAAAGGGCTGATGTCCTTTTTAATAGTCGAAAGTGATAGGAGGGAAACTAATCCCCCTCCCACGCCCACCCTCCCATCTGCCTTTATGTTTAAAAAGTAAATGTTGCCTTAAGATTAAATCAAAATGCACTGTGTTTATGCTAATTCTCAATAAGGCATCTCAGCAGTATCCCAAGAACAACTGAGGGTATTATGTTCAAACTTTCAGGGCTTCTTCTGCTCTTAAAATTTGACCAAATCAAAATAGCGTAAGTGTATCCAAGCTATCAAAGAAAGTAAACAAATTTGTTTGCGAATGTTATCAAGTTTTCCATTTCAGGTCAACTAGAGGAGGTATGAAACTAAATTAAACACTATTATTTGTGTCCAGATTTTTATAAGAGTCTATGTTGTTAAATTTTGCTGAAAATTGTTTTCCAGCATACAAATAGCAGGCCAAACTATAAATTCTAAAAAAAAACGAAAAGATTTAAAGTATGATTTTCTTTTTCCCTGAAAAGACTATGTCAATATAAAACGAACAGAAATTAATAAAAATAAACTGTTTCCAAAAAATAAGCTTTTTCAAAGAAAAGTAAAGAACTCCATTAAACCAAAAATGAGCAAAATTAAAGTCAAATAATCTACCAAGCGTGAAACTACCACAAATCAGCATCGATAAATAAATGAAACCCAAAACGAACAGAAATTACAATAAATAACCGAGTCAAACTGAAAACGAGAAGAAATTAACATAAGTTGGGCTTAAAACCCCTATGCCTTCCCAAGGCCAGAACATAATTTGTACTTTACTGACAAAAATACAAATGAATATGCATTGTCAGTTTAATATACATATACTGGTATTTAGTAATCAAAATGTTAATATTATTTGATTTATTAAAGTTATAAAAGTAAAAACATTTATATTTTTTCAGTAAAGTGAAAATTATGTTCTGGCTTTGGGAAGGCATAGGGGTTTTGAGCCCAACTTATGTTAATTTCTGCTCGTTTTGAGTTTGACTCAGTTATTTATTGTTATTTTTGTTCGTTTTGGGTTTCATTTATTTATCGATGCTGATTTGCGGTAGTTTTCCGCTTGGTAGATTATCTAGAGCTAGTATAGAAATATATCTATAGAAATGAATTACATTTTTTTGCACAGTCAGCAGAGCACACTGAAGTTGAAGTAGCCTTAAACTTTGACTTGAAACGTTATATATTGACCACTTCTTTCAGAAAAGAATTTCGAAGGGTTATTCCGTGTTGATAAGAAAAGAGGGTAAAGGTGCAGTTTAGTTCCTCCTGTAGTGTAGTGCGCAGGAGCCCTATGGTGAAGGTGCAGGTTTGTTCTCCCTTATAAAACGACTTATTTCAACAGATACAAAGAAGAAGCCCATTTGCGGCATTCTTTGGGACCCCAAGGTCCAGTACTAGTATCAGATCCCGAGAGTGGCAGTTTACGCTCGTCAAGTTCTGGCTGTACCAGCCACATGTGCCCCAGCTAAACGGCTTTTTAGCTCGACAGGACTGATAGTGACTGCAAAAAGATCAATGGATCCAGGCAGAGTGAACAAACTGAATTTTGTTACATCAATTGTAACTGAAGTGATGTAACCGCTGATTTAAAATTGTTGGTGTTGTTAAGCCATGGTATCTGATTTGTATACAGTATTTTTTCGATGTCGTTATTATTTTTTTTTCACTTCCTTTTCGTATGTATTTGATAAACAGGAGATGTTTGAACTTCAAACTTTGAAAGTTATACACACATTAACCCAAACCATTAACAAGAAGGAAATGACTAAACACGGGATTTTATAGGAACAATGCGATGTTAAACATAAACACAACATAGGTTTCCCTGGGTCTAGTGGCTAAAAATGAGAATTCTACTTGGTCTGATCGACGGTGAACATAAACACTTTCCGCACGGCCCAAAAAATTCTTGTTTTGTCATATTGTTGTTGTATGTTTTTAGCCAACCATTTAAAAATCCTTACTAAAATCGAGGTTGAACGGGCTTGGTGAAGTGGAATTTTTATTATTATTTTGCCTGTGGCGTGCCTGGCGGCGCGCCACCACCGATACTGAATCACACATTCGTCCCCGTCATTTCGGCGTGGCGCGGCTTCGGGGACTACATGAAACGACTAAGTATGAAAAAGTAAACTCATGAAAAGTATCTGTGGAAACCTAAGGCTCATTTTCAAGCCACAATTTCATTTGAACGGTATGATCAGCATCAACTTCAGTATTTTTACATCCTTTGCTATCTCTATGGTAATCAGAGTGCTCCTTATGCACGTCAGGAAGTACAATTTTGGAGTCCAACGGCGTTTCAGAATGCCAGATAAGTTGCTTGCCCTTTCTCTTGTTCAAATATTGTTTCCCCAAGCAGAAAGCAAAACCAACTGATCAAAGAAACAATGGTATCTTATCCTCTTGGGTCCTGGGTATGTTCCTGAGTAGGGGCGAATATGAAAGTTCGGTACTTGGGCATTATATGGGCCTTTCTAAAAAGTCAAGTTCGGTTAGTGCTAATGAAATAAAATAAAATGAGATGAATATATAACAGTTTGTAAACAAATTTGGGCATTATATTTGCACATAAGGGGGGGGATAGCATAGCATGCATTAAATACGTAACCTAACCTAGGTACCTTCCCCTCCCCCTAACTAAACCCCAAAAAACAACAGTTTAAATATAGTTCCCAGAGTGAGAAACCCTTTGTTAAGGCAGAGTAAACCTGTTTTTCATCACGCGTCTCGGTCTATTTCATGACTGGTTTCCATTGTATATTTCGTGAGAGGCCCATATAGTGCCCAAGTACCGAAATTTGGAATTTAGCGGTAAAAAAAAATTACAGAAGACGATGGAATGAAAGTTTTATTTTTTTTTACGTCCTGGTGAGCAGGGGGATGTACAACCCGTTGGAAATTTGGACTCAACTTCATGTAATTTTCAAATACAAGTTACAAAATGCCATGAGAAAACAGACGATCAATAACACACAAAAACATCTTTAGCATTTATTGAAATCCGAAAAATATTCTCGAACTTGCTTGCCAACCTGAAAGCAGAGATAAACCTGACACGCTTTGCAGAACACTTTCGTTCTTATTTCGCATCCAGGCATCCGACATCGAGCCGAATTCTTCAGCGTCGCGTCGAAGCGAGGAAGATGCTTTGCATTCGATTTCCTTTCCTTTCCGGATGGCAAAGGGCATCTTTTTTTTCTTTTAGCCGACGGCTCCAGTTTTTTTTCATCGTTATCGTCTTCACACTCGCTAAAGTCGCCCTCAGTTGATCGCCGAAGATCTTCAACTAAATATTCAGCAACCTGAAATCTGAAGTGGATCAGCTGATCGTAGGGTTTGTTCCTTTTGGTTGAATCCTACCTGCAGAGTAGCCATGCATTCGAAAGAGCCAACTCAATGAAATGGTGAAGAACTAGAACCGGCCACTTCTTTGTCCTGCTGCAAAATCTGTAATAGCTCACCATGCGATCACAGAGATCGACTCCGCCCATGTACTTGTTGTACTGTCTTACCACAAGAGGACTGGGGATATCTACATATTTTCTTTCAGACATGTCGTAGCTTGACATAGGTAGCTCGGGTTCTTTGCCATAGCAGGTTGATAATGGAAAAATGGGCTTGTTGTCGGACCAAGGCGTAACGGCTACAACTCGATCTTATCACGTGAACGTATAGGATGTCCTCATCCAGTTTTCCTTAGTTCACGATCGGTCTTCTCTGGCTGACCTTCAAGTCGATTTTTCATGAGCGTGCCGGTTCCATTTATGCGATTCTCTGATAGTTTTTCGAGCAAAGACATGCTAGTGAAGTACCTATCGAAGAAAAGATATGAACCTTCACTTAGATCTTGGCATAGGTGTAGCACAGCGGCAAGGCCCAGACCTTTAGCTTGTAGTTCTGCCACAAAGATTATCTTTCCTTGATGGATTACGAAATCTTACACCAGACCTGATCAGCCTGCTAAAACAAAGTTCTTCAAGCCAAGCGGATTTGGCTTATTTGGTACGTACTGCTTCAGGCTGCATCATCCAGCAAAGGGAATCATTTTCTCGTCAATACAAACGAATTGTTCTCGCTCAAGCTTTATACACTCATCTCGCACCAAATTCAGCAAGGGACGCACTTTCCAAAGACGATCATTTCTTTCGGTATCCTCGTCAACCTCGTCATGCAAAAGGAACTTCACATTCTGTCTATGCTTGAAAAATCGATCTCGAGGCATTTTCTCGCAGATGATAGGGACTCAAAATTTCTTGCTCCAAAACATTTGAAGACGAGGAAACTACGGGTTACTCATGACGATTGAAATGCCAAAGAATACTTTCAGTTCGGAGGTACTAGCGAGCAAAGATTTGTTTGTGGCATTCTTGTAATGACAATTGTAATTGCGAAAGCCATTCTCTCAAAAAATGAGTCAGGGAAGTACTTTAAAAAGTATTCATATGACTTCCAGCTTTCCCGTTGACTTGAATCTGAGTACTAGTGAAGGTATGAATGATGCTCGTTCAAGGTATCTGAACTGGTCCACATTTTTTTGGGGCGGGCGAATTTTTCCTGAGCGACTTGCTGATACGGAATCAGTTGTGAATGTTGGAATATGCTGCGCTAGTGGAATATCGTCTTCTTCGTCAAATAGGACTGAGAAGTCATTGAGATTAGCCTGATCTAGAAGGCCCTGAGACTCTTCTTCACTATTAGAGGACACTTGGTCTGCATCTGTTGCACATGTGTTGCCAAGTAAACACCACTCAGGCTTGGTTTTGTCTCCGCTATCTTCCAAGTCTCCGTTTTCAAGCAACGACAAGGCTTTTTCAAAGGATACTGCAAAAGAAAGAAACTGTTGGCACTTTATGCCTCACAGTAGGAAATTTTAGACATACGACAACTTCATTTAAACAGCCTCACTGAAGAAAAAAAAAATGTTAGGCCAAACCAGAAAAAAAATTCGCTCCAAAAATACCATCTTCCATCCCGTTGGTCTTCTAAGGTAAGACCGAATGTACAACCCATTGTGCAAGACTGAAAGTCCTTCCGCCAGATGGCAGCAATAACAGTAAATGGGTTAAAAACAAAGCCTGTCAATACTTCGGTCTTAGGGTGTATCGCCTGATTTTTTTCTATTGTCTAGCCTATCTCTTTATATTTTTTTATCTAATTTCTTACATTTTGACCCTTTTCGTAAGTTGATTTTCTTTATTTCACTTGCTCCTGGTTCGGCCTCTATTACTGTTACTGGACTGAAAAAAAAAATCACAGATGGCAGCAAACGCCTCTTGCAAAAAAGGAGACAATCTTTAAGTCCCGATTTGTAGTAGTTTGGACGATAAAAATTCGTAAACGAATATACAACAGGTTGGACATCAGGTCCCAGGATGTTATCTAAGGATAATTTCAGTATTCAAAAGTGCCAGTGCTTTCACTGTGTTGTATTCTGTATCAATTCTACTCCTGATTTGACTAATAAGTTCAACCATGTACGCTAAACAGTTCTCCCTGAATCCGGCAAGTTCAGCAGGACTCAATTCACTATTGTGATTAACCAATTGCACCATAGAGTTTGGTCCGAAATAAACTTTTTCTGTGATGCAATAAATTCTCTTTGCTGACTTTGATTGAAAGTGGGCCCTCCATCTCCATAACTTTTTTTTTTATAAGACATATAAATGCTGACTCTAGAAGTGTTTGTGTATTTCCAAGAAGGGCATGAAGCCGTGTGACAGAGGAGTGAACTTAGTTTTCATCCTGTTGACTTTCTTAACATAAAATTCATGAAGTAGAGGTCAGCATTTACTAAGGAGTCATTCATGTACCTCACAAATTTTGCAGCTCACCCCTTGGCCAGTGTATCTGGATTTTCTGTGCCTAGTGTAGGTAAAAGAGGGGCGAAACTCCATCGAAAGTAATATGGTAAACAAGAACAGAAGAGATGCTTACTTCTCCAGCATTCTGTTGACAGCTTGTTCTATTGAAAGCCAACGCGTGTTAGCTATTAAACGAGGCTTACGGGTCCCGTGTTCAGCTGCTTCTCAGTTTTATGTTCAGCAAATTTATATCATAAGTTTTTAAAATATGTCAATTTTTTGCCCATTTATGTCATGAATCTTCAAAATGTGTTATTTTTTGCCCTGCTATGTCAATATGTCCCAGCATATGAAAATGTGTGCTTTTGACATAAAATATGTCCAGTTGGCAACTATGTAACAGCATATTAGATAAGATTGACAATCACACTGAAATTTTGTATATATACATATATACTACTATAAATAACTGAGTGCAGCACCAAGCCACTTGAGGCCAACTTAGATGTGCATGCTCCTACTCCATCTCAATCTATTCAAAGTCTGTGTCTTTAAACCCCTCCCAAGGATTTCAATTCTCCTGATGGCGTCTTCTACCCCCATTCGGAGACGACCTGCTTTTCGTTTGAGCCTAGATGGATGGCCGAAAAGGACTATATTTAGCAATCTGTCGTCCTTCATTCGCAAAACATGTCCTAGCAATCTTAATCTTTCTCTTATTACAGCCCTAAATAAGCGGGATAGAACTATACTTTTAGTAAAGCTTATTGTTTGAAATACAATAAGCCAGATGGGTATCCGAAACAATCTAGAAACTAGATCTAGAATACTTCTAGCAAATCCGTCTTCCAATGCCCTCACATTTCAGAACCATAATTGACCACTGTCATCACTGTAGCTTCCAATATTCTGAAATTGATTCACAGACTTATCCTCCTATTCTTGCAAAAAATTTAAACTCTGAAAAACCACCAGGGTTTTAGCTATTCTCTTAACATCCTCATTGCATCCATTATCTTTACTTATATTCTAAGAAAAAAATTTAAAGAAAATAAAGGTCATATTAAACTTAAGATCAGCAGAAATAAATTCTTATAATAATTCAAACTCAGAACGACCAGAAGTTACTATTAAACAATAAATGAAACCCAAGAGGAACCAAAATTACCATTAAAGAACAAATGAAACCCAAAACAAACAGAAATTAAATAAACAATCATATCAAACAAACAAACAACAAAGACTAATATAAATGAATAATTTAATCTTAAAACAAGTAAAACTTAAATTGAACATGCAAATCAAGCTTAAAGCAAACAAAAGACACTAAAAACAAGATTTTGGCTTCTAACCCCTTCCCTAACTGTAAAAGTTTAACGCCCACTGCATCATCTGCACTTTATTGAAAATACACATTATATTACGAATATTTTCTTTTGTACTTACAACCTTGAAAACGAAAATGAAGATTACAGTGAAATAAAATTCAGACGATTTGAACTGGATTTATTAGGAGTTTCAGAAACTCATATCCCAGGGATAGGAAGTATGAAATTAGTTGATATAGAATTTGTTTACTCAGGCAGGAAGGATGGGGTACATAGACAGGGAGTAGGGCTCATGATGAATAAGGAAGCTGCTAAGTCTTGTTTAGGCTGGGAAGGTATTAATAATGGAGTACTAATTGCTCATTTTATGACTAAAAAGTTCAGAGTATCAGTTATAGTAGTATATGCCCCTGTAGAACCGACTGACGGAGATACTAGTTACTCAGATGAATTTTACTTACAGTTACAGGAGCAAATAGACAGGGTCCCAGGTAGAAATAGGATGATTTTACTGGGAGATTTTAACGCCCAGGTTAGTAGAAATAGGGAAAGATGGTACCGTAGCCTAGGTAAAATAAAGTAAAAACGGTACCCCAGGAATTTAATCCTTTCAATATATTAATTAAAAAAACTTTCCGAAAAATAAGTTTTTCAAAGAAAAGTAAAGGACATTTTAAACTTAAGCTCAACAGATACAAATACCTGTTGAAATTCAAACTCAAAACGACCAGAAATACTATTAAAGAATAAATGAAACCCAAAACGAACAGAAATTAAAAAAACAATCATAGGGGAAAATATACAACAAGTAATGATATAAATGAATAAATAGATCTTAAAGCGAGTAATGCTTAGATTGAATATGAAAATCAAGCTTAAAACAAAAAAAAATATTTTGCTATTGAAGTATAAATGAAACTTAAAACGAACAGAAATTAAATAAACAATCAATGCAAACAAACATACAATAGGTACTAATGTAAATGAATAAATAAATCTTAAAACAAGTGAAATTTAAATTGAATATACAAATCAAGCTTGAAACGGACAAAGTCCCTACAAGCAAGAGTTTGGGTACCACCTCCTTCTCTCACTGTAAAAGTCTTAAACCTACTGCGTCATTGGGGCTTTACTGAAAACTATGTGCGTCTTGAAGAGTCATGGAAAGTTTAAAAAACATCAAATTGAATTTTTGATTTATAAGGATATTAGCTGTTGAAAGATCCATCAGTTACACGATTTATTTCACTCTAACTTTAATTTTATTTTCATGCTGTAAGGACTGGAAAATAAAATATTTGTAATATAATTCATTTTCAGTGAGGGGTCAATGACGTAGTAGTTTTTGACTTTCAATGCTTATTTTTATTTTAAGGAAGGGGGCAATATCTAAACTCTTGTTTGTAGTGAAACTATATTTATAGTTTCTATATTTATAGTGACTATATTTATAGTGAAACTATATTTATAGATGAAGTTATATCATTTTCATAGGGATGAAACAAAGCTTGATAATATTCATATTTTAATTTGATTGTGAAGGGGATAAAAGAGTTAAAAGTGCGTACCACATAAGGTAAGTCTGAGAGGATGGTAAGTCTTAGGCAACTTGACATAAATGTTAGAATAACATCACTGGTATCAATCTATGGAAACGGATAGCGTGTCAAGAAGATTTTGTGACTTAACTTGGCTTTACTTCTTAGGTAACCTATGAAAACTTTAATTTTTTTTAGTGAGGGGGGATGATTCGAGGGCTCATGGGGTACATTCTTATACCCTTCCCACACATTATAAGTTGTTTTTGCATCTCGTCCAGAATTGATTGCATTAGTAGCGGTATCTAATAATGATAACTGTTTGTTATGGTTTCACACATTATAAGTTGTTTTTGTATCTCGTCCAGAATTGATTGCATATTTACAAAAAACACATATTTACATAAAAAAAAACACTTAAAGTTCACTGTTAAACACCCACAAACGAGGATCCCATTATATAGAATACTTTTTACCGTGTCTTATGCACTTACCACGATCAAGTATGTCCCTACATACCACTGCGCGAAGAACCTAACCTCCACTTCAGGACGGTGATAAGCCCCTTCAAATTTAGGACACTTAAGTTCTTCTAAATTGAGAAGTGGAATCCTAAGGTCACAGTTTGGAATTAAAACTTTATCTGTTGGTACGTCACCATTTACGTATAGTACTTCAACCCCAAAAAAGCTACAAATTTCACTGACTTTTTCCTGAACATTTCTCAGTTCTTGACCACTTTTATTATGTGGTGTAATCACTCTATTGTAGAAACCCAGTCTGTTTATACGGCGTAATGTATAAGCTCCATTAGCTTTTATCATACACAAGCATATTATAGTTCACTATCGAATGATAACAGTCAGTTTCTTCGAGTTCCATAGACAATAATAAAAATGCACATTCAAATATAACAGCACAAGATGATTTTTTCAAACCAATAAATTCTGTGTCATATAATCCTATCATTCTGGAAGCTATTTATGTAATATTTGAGCAGAGAAGTACTTGATCAAACTTTTATATCTTTGCTCAAGGTTAGAAAGACATATGACCAGGGGGAGGAGTCCTAAAAATATCTGAATTCATCTTGTGGAGAATACATAAAACCGGTAGAATTCATTGTGGGGAGGAGTCATAAAACTCTAGGTGTCTATTGCATGCAAATGAAACATGTAAATTGTTACGTAACTTAGCTTGTAAAATATTACATGTTTGTTAATATCATACATCTCCAACTTTTTAATAAATATTCTAAGCGTTTGAGGTGCTAGCGTTATTCTAAAAATAATGGAAATATAACAAAGTAATGTATAATATATTTTTAATGAAGTAATGACATGTAAAATATTAATATAAAATATGTTTCATACATTATTATACATTATTAACATTGTTGAACAACATTAGACATTCTGAATCCGCATCATAAAATAATTCATCGTGTTCTCTCTTGATAGTGCCCTCTGTAGAGATATCCATCTTGTCTTTGTCTCTTCTTTATATCTTTCTTTTCTGCTATATCAAACCTCCTTTTTTGAGATCTTCCTTATGCTCCTGATCTTCCTTGTAATGGAGAGGATGTTCATTGTTTGTATTGTTTCTTGTGATAATGTTCAATCTCTTCCACTGCAGAAACTGATGAGCCTACCCTTTTTCTCACCATTTCATCAAAGATTCTTCTTCTCAGTTCAAGCAGATTGTCCTGTTCTATTTCATTTTCCATGATTTCTAAATTTGCTGCATTACTCTCATACGAATTACTGAATTCATGATAGTGGCCATTACAAATAGCACACTCACAATAAAAAGATATTTCTAACTCTACACTTTGATCCATGTTATAATCTGCTATGTCGTTGTTGGATGTAACTTTAGTTCTCAAATGGTACAGCCGTGTGATGTTGATAATCGGCAATAGAGTACCACAGGTTAAACTGCGTCGTGTATATGAGGAAGCATAGCGTATGGTTGGTACAGCCGCAAGTATATTTCAAGTCATTTTGAGAAAAAGTTGGAAGGAGGGGGGGGGGTAACCTAAATGGCAATGTTACTTTTCCATGGATACATAAAAGCCAATTTAATAACCCATTAGCATACTCAATTCAAACATCACATTAACCCATTCGAACAACAGATTTTATTTTCACTGTCCTCGGTGTTTTAACAGTAAACAATAAGTCGGTGTGGGAGGATCTTAGTCCAGCTCTTCCCCCGAATCTTACTATGAAGTGGTACTAGAAAGTTTATATTAAAGAATAATCATCGATTAAGTGAAAAAACATGACAAAAATCAGACTGTTGCCCTCGCAATCAAATTATCCTGTTGGTGTGGGAGGGTCTCAGCCCAACTCAACCCTCGAATCTTACTATGAAGTGGTACTTGAAAGTTTATATTAAACTATCGACACAGAGAAAAAACACCATAGAAAAAAAAATCAAAGTGTTGCCCCGCATCCACAATAGTCCATTTTTGTGGGAGGATCCCATCCCCAACTCGCACCCAATGAGCCTTTGGATCATCCCCCCGCCCCCCCCCCCCCAAAAAAAAAGAAAAAATACACTGGCTAATTTTAAAAAAGATGGGTATGAGAATGTATCCCAATGAGCCCTTGAATCATCCCCCCTCCCTAAAAATATTAAAGTTTTCATAAGTCGCCTAAGAAGTAAAGCCGAGTTAAGTCACAAAATCTTCTTGACATCGCTAACCGTTTCCATAATTTGATACCAGTGATGTTATTCTAACATCTGTGGCAAGTTGCCTAAGACTTATCATCCTCTCAGACTTACCTTAACTGGTACGCACTTTTAACTCTTTTATCCCCTTCATACAATCCAATTAAAAATATGAATATTATCAAGCTTTGTTTCACCCCTATGTAAATGATATAACTTTTTATCATTATTAGATACCGCAATGCAATGCAACACGGAAATTTTATTCATGAAACTATGAAAAATTGTAAGTAAGTAACAAACTCTTTCTTCGATTCACCACTTGGATACACAATACCGAAATTTCATTCAAGAAATTATGAAAAAATTGTAAGTAAGTAACAAACTATTTCTTGAATTCATCTCTTGGATACACAATACAGAAATTTTATTCAAGAAATAACTAAAAAATTGTAAGTAAGTAACAAACTCTTTCCTGAATTCACTTCTTGGATGCAAAATACAGAAATTTCATTCGAGAAAAAAATTGTAAGTAAGTAACAAACTCGTTCTTGAATTCGCCTTTTGGATACACAATACAGATATTTCATTCGAGAAAGTATAAAAAAATGTAAGTAATTAACAAACTCTTTCTTGAATTCACATCTTGTATGCACAATACAGAAAGTTCATTTGAGAATTTATCCATATTGTGTAACCTAGAGACGAATTCAAGAAACACTTTGTTACTTACTTACAATTTTTTTCATAATTTTTCGAATGAAATTTCTGTATTGTGCATACAGGAGGTGAAATCAAGAAAGATTTTGTTACTTACTTACAATCTTTTCATAATTCCTTGAATAAAATTTCTATATTGTGTAATCAAGAGGTAAATTCAAGAAAGAGTTGGTTACTTACTTACAATTTTTTCATATTTTCTCGAATGAAATGTCTGTATTTTGTATACAAGAGGCGAATTCAAGAACGAATTTGTTACTTGCTTACAATTTTTTCCATAATTTCTCGAATGAAATTTTTGTATTGTTGTTCGAAGAGGTGAATTCAGGAAAGATTTTGTTACTTACAATGTTTTATAGTTTCTTGATTGAAATTTCTGTATTGTGTATCCAGGGGTGAATTCAAGAAACAGTTGGTTACTTACTTACAATTTTTGTGTTATTTCTTGAATAAAATTTCTGTATTGTATACCCTAGAGGAAAATTCAGGAAAGAGTTTGTTAGTTACTTACAATTTTTTCATAATTTCTTGAATGAAATTTTGGTACTGTGTATCCCAAGTGATGAATTCAAGAAAGAGATTGTTACTTACCTACAACTTTTCCTAATTTCATGAATGAAATTTCCGTGTTGTGTATCCAAGAGGCGAATTCAAGAAAGAGATTGATACTTACTTACAATTTTTTCATAATTCCTTGAATGAAATTTCTGTATTGTATATCCAAGAGGCAAATTCAGGAAACAGTTTGTTAGTTACTTACAATTTTTTCTTAATTTCTTGAATGAAATATCGGTATTGTGCATCCAAGTGGTGAATCCAAGAAAGAGTTTGTTACTTACTTACAATTTTCTCATAATTTCCTGGATGAAATATCCGTGTTGTGTGTTCAAGAGGCAAATTTAAGAAGGAGCTAGTTACTTACATACATTTTTTTTCATAATTTCTTGAATGAATAGAACTATTCTATAGAATAAAGACGGGTTAACCTTAAAGATATTTATTGCTTAAACATATTACAAAACGATTTTTTGAAGAAAACATATATTTACATAAAAATAATATTTAAAGTTCACTGTTAAACATCCACAAACGAAAATCCCATTATATAGAATACTTTTTACCGTGTCTTATGCTTTTATAACGATCAGGTATGTCCCTAGGTAACAACTGCACGAAGAACTTAACCTCCTCTTGAGGACGGTGATAAGCCCCTTCAAATTTAGGACACTTAAATTCTTCTAAATTGAAAAGTGGAATTCTGGGGTCACAGTTTCGAATTAATACTTTATCTGTAGGTACGTTAGCCTTTACGTATAGTACTTCAACCCTGAAAAAGGTGCAAATCTCACTGAATTCTTCCTGAACATATCTCAGTTCTTGACCACTTTTATTATCTGGTGTAACCCCTCTATCGTAGAATCCCAGTCTGTTTATACGGCGTAATGTATAAGCTCCATAAGCTTATCATACTCAAGCATATTATAGTTCCCTATCCAATGATAACAGTCAATTTATTCAAGTTCCATAGACAACAATAAAAATGCATATTCAAATATAACACCAAAATATGATTTTTCAAACCAACAAATTTTGTGTCATATAGTCCTATCATTCTGCAAGCTATTAATGTAATAATTGAGCAGAGAAGTACTTCATCGAACTTTTATATCTTTGCTCAAGGTTAGAAAGACTTATGACTAGGGGGAGGAGTCCTAAAACCATCTGAATTCATTGTCTGAAGGAGTAAAAAAACCTGTAGAATTCATTGTGGGGAGGAGTCATAAAGCTCTCGGTGTCTATTGCATGCAAATGAAACATGGAAATTGTTACGCAACTTAGTTTGTAAAATATGACACGTTTGTTAATATCATACATCTCCAACTTTTTAATAGATATTCTAAGCGTTTGAGGTACTAGCGTACTCTAAAAATAATGGAAATATTACAAAGTAATGTATAGTATATTTTTAATGAAGTAACGACATGTAGAATATTAATATAAAAATATGTTTCATACATTATTATACATTACTAATATTGTTGAACAACTTTAGACATTCTGAATCTGCATCATAAAATAATTCATCGTGTTTTCTCTTGATAGTGCCCTCTTTAGAGATATCCATCTTGTCTTTGTCTCTTCTTTAAATCTTTCTTTTTTCCTATATCGAACCACCTTTTGTGAGATCTTCCTTGTGCTCCGGATCTTCCTTGTAATGGGGAGGATGTCCATTGTTTGTATTTTTTCATGTGATAATGGTCACTCTCTTCCACTGCAGAAACTGATGAGCCTACCCTTTTTCTCACCATTTCATCAAAGATTCTTCTTCTCATTTCACGCAGATTGTCCTCTTCTATTTTATTTTCCATGATATCAAAATTTGCTGCATTATTCTCATACGAATTACTGAAGTCATGATAGTGGCTATTACAAATAGCACACTCACAATAAAAAGATATTTCTAACTCTACACTTTGATCCATGTTAAAATCTGCTATGTTGTTGTTTGATGTAACTTTAGTTGTCAAATGGTACAGCCGTGTGGTGTCGATAATCGGCCATAGAGTACCACAGGGAAAACTGCATCGTATATATGAAGAAGCATAGCGTATGATTGGTACAACCGCAAGCAAATTTCATGTCATTTTGAGAAAAAGTTGGAGGGAGGGGGGCGGGGTAACCTAAAAGGCATTTTTACTTTTCCATGGATACCTAAAAGCCAGTTCAATAAGCCATTAGCATACTAAATTAAAACATAACATTAACCCATTCAAACAACAGATTTATTTTAACTGTCCTCGGTGCTTTAACAGTAAATAATAAGTTGGTGTGGGAGGATCTTACTCCAACTCAACCCCCCAAATTTTAGCATGAAGTGGTACTAGAAAGTCTATATTAAACTAAAATCATCGATTAAGCGAAAAAACAAGACAAAAATCAAAGTGTTGCCCTCGCAATCAAAGTATCCAATTTGTGAGGGAGGGTCTCAGCCCAACTCAAGCCTTGAATCTTACTATGAAGTGGTACTAGAAAGTTTATATTAAACTATAGATATAGGGAAAAAACAATACAAAAAAATAAAAATGTTGCCCCGCAACCACAATATTATATTTGTGTGAGATGATCCCATCTCCAACTCGCACCCAATGAGCCCTTGGATCATCTACATAATAATCATCCCATAACACATTCAATTCTGGATGAGATGCAAAAACAACTGATAATGTGTGAGAAGGGCATAAGAATGTACCCAATGAGTCCTTGAATCATCCCCCTCGCCTCCCTCCCTAAGACATATTAAAGTTTCCATAAGTCACCTAAGAAGTAAAGCCAAGTTAAATCACAAAATCTTCTTGACATAGCTAACCGTTTTCATAGATTGATACCAGTGATTTTATTCTAACATTTATGTCAAGTTGCCTAAGATTTATCATCCTCTCAGACTTACCTTATATGGTACGCACTTTTAACTCTTTTATCCCCTTCATACAATTCAATTAAAAATATGAATATTATCAAGCTTTGTTTCACCCCTATGAAAAAGATATAAATTTTATCATTATTAGATACCGCTAATAATGCAATCAATTCTGGACGAGACTCAAAAAAACTTATAATGTGTGAAACCATAACAAACAGTTATCATTATTAGATACCACTAATAATGCAATCAATTCTTGACAAACAAACATATTACGTAAATTCAAAGTAATCAATTCCCAGAAATCAAGTGATGTCATTCCCGGTCGGATTCAATGAGCGTGTGGTTGGGATGTCACTCCCCCCTGAAATCATGGAGGGCTCCCTACTGATATTAATTGCTGAAAACTCATCAGTTCAAAATTTCACTATAATTTTAATGTTTATATTCAATATTTAGTACAAAAGAAAATATTTGTAATAAAATTGGTTTTCAGTAAACCACCAATGAAGTAGTAGGTTTTAGAATTTTACAGTGAGAGAAGGAGGCGATACCCAAACTCTTGTTCATAGTGGTTTTTACTCGTTTCAAGCTTGATTTTCAATATTTTCAATATTGTTTCAATATTTTCAATATATTTTCAATATTGACAAGTTTCAATATTCAATTTAAGTTTCGATCGTTTTAAGATTTAATTATTCATTTACATTAATATCTTTTGTATGTTTGTTTGCATAGATTGTTTATTTAATTTCTGTTCTTTTTACGTTTCATTTACACTTCAATAGCAGAATATTTTTTTTTTCGTTTTAAGCTTGATTTTCATATTCAATCTAAGCATTACTCGCTCTAAGATCTATTTATTCATTTATACTATTACTTTTTGTATGTTCTTTGCTATGATTGTTATTTAATTTCTGTTCGTTTTGGGTTTCATTTATTCTTTATTAGTAATTTCTGGTCGTTTTGAGTTTGAATTTTTACAGGTATTTGTATCTACTGAGATTAAGTTTAAATGGCCTTTACTTTTCTTTGAAAAACTTATTTTTCGGAAAGTTTTTTTAATTAATATATTGAAAGGATTAAATTCCCGGGGTACTGTGTTTACTTTATTTTTCAAAACTTTTCTTTTCGTGTCATTAGGATCTAGAGCTTTTTAAATTTGTTTTTCTAAGAACATTCTAGGTTTGCTTGCGCTTAAAGTATACTGAGTTTCTGATAACCCTTCCACTTTTCCGAATAATACATCTTTATAATTCTGTATTATTATTTTATTTTTAACGATACTCGTTTTGATATCTTTCAATTTTTCTTTGCTTTAGTTTTATCGTCACTCTCTTTTAAATAAACATGTACTTTTGATCTTAAACCTACAAACTCGGACATTGTTGTTCCAGGTAATGCATCCTTCATCATGCATATCACTTTTTTGTTGACTACAGGGACGTTATAAGGATTATCTTTTTTATAATCTGAAGTATCGAATCTTTCCTGGAAGTCAGCTTTAATTTCTTCATAAAAATCCTCAGTTCGAATATCATAAATAAAGCTATTCGTGTCCATATAACATAAGTCAATGTTTTCAATATATTTTGATTTCCTGTATTCATAATGAAATTCATATATCAGTAACTTAGATAACTCTAATACAGCGAATCCAATATAAATAGGTTTATCTGGATTTATTTTTGACTTGGCCATTCTGGCTACCGAGAATTTCTCGCTAAAGATTATTTCCGATCTAAACTTACGTTTTTTAATTATTTTTTGTCTTTGTTCATCACTAGTGATTATTTTAATACTCGCTCTTTTTCTAACATTTTCCATAGTTTTCCTAAAACGAGCATTATTCATGAGTTTAAATAAAATCCTTCTCGAAATCAGTCGTTCCATTTTGTCGTAATTTAGTAGTATGTCTGATATATTCTTTTAAATAGGTTGTCTCAGTAAATGGTAGTATTCTATGTTCTTTTTTCAATATCAAGCCATGCTTTACTTAAAATTATAAATTTATGAAAATTATAAAATTATGATATGTTTTTACTTTTATAACTTTAATAAATCAAATAATATTAACATTTTGATTACTTAATATCAGTATATTTATATTAAACTGACAATGCACATTCATTTGTATTTTTTCAGTAAAGTGCAAATTTTGTTCTGGCCTTGGGAAGGCATAGGGGTTTTGCGCCCTACTTATGTTAATTTCTGCTCGTTTTGATTTTGACTCGGTTATTTATAGTAATTTCTGTTCGTTTTGGGTTTCATTTATTTATCGATGCTGATTTGTGGTAGTTTCACGTTTGGTAGATTATTTGATTTTATTTTTGCTCATTTTTTGTTTAATGGAGTTCTTTACTTTTCTTTGAAAAACTTATTTTGTGGAAAAAGTTTTTTTAATTAATTTCTGTTCGTTTTATATTGACATAACATTTTCAGGGAAAAAGAAAATAATACTTTAAATCTTTTCGTTTTTTAAGACTTTATAGTTTGGCCTGCTATTTGTATGCTGGAGAGAAATTTTCAGCAATTTTTAACAACATACACCCTTTTAAAATCTGGACACAAATAGTACTGTTTAATTTAGTTTCATACCTCCTCTAGTTGACCTGAAATGGAAAACTTGATACCATTCGCAAAAAAATCTGTTTAATTTCTTTGATAGCTTGGATACACTTACGCTATTTTGATTTGGTTAAATTTTAAGAGCAGAAGTAGCCCCGAAAATTTGAACATAATACCCTCAGTCGTTCTTGGGATACTGCTGAGATGCCTTATTAGGAATTAGCATTATCACAGGGCATTTTGATTTAATCTTAAGGAAACATTTAGTTTTTAAAAATAATGGGCAAATGGGAGGGTGTGCGTGGGAGTGTGGGAGTGGAAGGGGGATTAGTTGCCCTCCAATCTTTCGACTTATTCAAAAGGGCATCAGCCCTTTCTATTTTCAATCGAATTAGCCCTTTTCGAAGTTCCCATGACAACTCCTTCGATGCGAAGTGCCCTGGTCTAAACAACAACAAAAAATATCACTAATCACTTTCGTCTATAAAAAGGGTAGGCTACTAGCCTTTTGAATTTCAAATCAAATGAGCCTTTTTTCAAGTTTCTACTACAAAGATTTCAATAAAAACCTTATATGCCCCCAGGGCAAAAATTATAACCCTTTCCCTGAGGGTTGTGGGGGGAGGGGTTGCCATCCTTAAAGACCTAATTTCCAAAACTCCTCAAAAATATATTTTCTGTCTGGAAATCAACTACGCTGAACGAAATGGCTGTCCCAAAATTTTTATTGGATGTGTTTGGAGGAATGATGGGTGGCTAGGGGGGCTAGTTGCCCTCCAATCACTTTCGACTATTAAAAAGGGCGCTATCCCTTTGAATTTCCAATCAAATGAGCCTGTTTTGAAGTTTCTACGACAACGCCTTCTATAAAAACCTTATATGCCCCCATGGCATAACTTAAAACCATTGCCCTGATGGTTGTGGGGGAGTATCCTCCTCAAAAATATATTCTCTATCTGGAAATCAGCTCCGTTTAACAAAATGGCTATCTCAAAATTTTTATTGGATGTGTTTTGGGGAATGATGGGCTTTTGGGGGGGGGGGGCTAGTTGACCTCCAATCACTTTCGACTATTAAAAAGGGTACTAGCCCTTTGAATTTCCAATCGAATGAACCTTTTTTGAAGTTTCTACGACAACGCCTTCTATAGGAACCTTATATGCCCCCAGTGCATAACTTAAAACCCTTGCCCTGAGGGTTGTGGGGGAGTTTCCTCCTCAAGGACATATTTTCTATCCGGAAATCAACTACACTGAACAAAATGGCTATCTCAAAATTTCGATTGGATGTGTTTTGGGGAATGATGGGCGGTGGGGAGGGGGGCTAGTTGCCCTCCAACCACTTTCGACTATTAAAAAGGCACTAGACCTTTGAATTTCCAATCGAATGAGCCTGTTTTGAAGTTTCTACGACAACGCCTTTTATAAAAACCTTATATGCCTCTAGGGTATAGCTTAAAACCCTTGCCTTGACGGTTGTGGGGGAGTGTCCTCCTCAAAAAAATATTTTCTATCTGGAAACCAACTACGCTAAGCAAAATGGCTATCTAAAAATTTTGATTTGATGTGTTTCGGGGAATGAAAGTGGTGGGGGGGGCTAGTTGCCTCCAATCACTTTCGACTATTAAAAAGGGCACTAACCCTTTGAATTTCCAATCGATTGAGCCCCTTTTGAAGTTTCTACGACAACAACTTCTATAAAAACCTTATATGCCCCTTATATGCAGGGCAACCTTTGCCCTGAGGGTTGCGGGGGAGTGTCCTCCTCAAAAACATATTTTCTATCTTGAAATCAACTACGCTAAGCAAAATGGCTATCTCAAAATTTTGATTGGATATGTTAGGGGGAATGATGGGCGTGGGGGGGCTAGTTGCCCTCCAATCACTTTCGACTATTAAAAAGGGCGCTAGCCCTTTGAATTTCCAATCGAATGAGCCTGTTTTGAAGTTTCTTCGACAACGCCTTCTATAAAAACATTATATGCCCCCAGGGCATAACTTACAACCCTTGCACTGAGGGCTCTGAGGGGGTTATCATCCTAAAAGACAAAATTTCCAGAACTTTCAACTACGTTGAACAAAATGGATATCTCAAAATTTTAATTCGATGTGTTTGGGAAAATGGTGGGCGTGAGAGGGGCGTTAGTCGCTATCCAATCACTTTCAACTATTAAAAAGGGCACTAGCCCTTTCAATTTCTAATTGAATAAGCCCTTTTCAAGTTTCTACGACAACGCTTTAAATAAAAACTTTATATGCCCCCAGGGCACAACTTACAAACCTTGTCCTAAGGGCTGTGGGGGGAGGGGTTGTCATCCTTAAATACCTAATTTCCAAAACTTTCAACTGCGTTGAATACAATAGCTATCTAAAAATTTTGATTAGATGTGTTTGGGGAAAAGGTGGGCGTGAGAGGGGGGTTAGTTGCCCTCAAATCACTTTCGACTATCAAAAATGTACTAGTCCATTGAATTTCAAATCGAATGAGCCCTTTTTCAAGTTTCTACGACAAAGATTTCAATAAAAACCTTATATGCCCCAAGGGCATAACTTATAATCCCTGAGGGTTGTGGGGGAGTGTCCTCCTCAAAAATATGTTTTCTATCTGGAACTCAACTACCCTGAATAAAATGGCTATCTCAAAATTTTTTTGTACTACCCCTTTGAATTTCCAATCGAATGAGCCTGTTTTGAAGTTTCTACGACAACGCCTTCTATAAAAACCTTACATGCCCCCAGGGCATAGCTTAAAACCCTTGCCCTGATGGTTGTGGGGGAGTGTCCTCCTCAAAAACATATTTTCTATCAGGAAATCAAGTACGCTGAACAAAATGGTCATCTCAAAATTTTGATTGGATGTGTTTGGGGGAATGATGGGCGTGGAAGGGGGGGCTAGTTGCCCTCCAATCACTTTCGACTATTAAAAAGGGTACTAGCCCTTTGAATTTCCAAGCGAATGAGCCTGTTTTGAAGTTTCTACGACAACGCCTTCTATAAAAATCTTATATGCCCCCAGGCCATAACTTAAAACCCTTGCCCTGAGCGTTGTGAGGGAGTGTCCTCCTCAAAAACGTATTTTCTATCTGGAAAACAACTACGCTGAACAAAATGGCTAACAAAAATTTCGATTGGATGTGTTTTGGGGAAGGATGGGTGTGGGGGGGCTAGTTGCCCTCCAATCACTTTCGACTATTAAAAAGGGCACTAGCCCTTTGAATTTCCAATCGAATGAGCCTGTTTTGAAGTTTCTACGACAACGCGTTTAATAAAAACCTTATATGCCCCCAGCGCATAACTTAAAACCCTTGCCCTGATGGTTGTGGGAGAGTGTCCTCCTCAAAAACATATTTTCTATCTGGAAATCAACTACGCTGAACAAAATAGCTATCTCAAAATTTTGATTGGATGTGTTTGAGGGAACGATGGAAGTGGGGGGGGGGTCAAGTTGCCCTCCAATCACTTTCAACTATTAAAAAGGGTAAATCAACTACGCTGAACAAAATGGCTATCTCAAAATTTTGATTGGATGTGTTTGGGGGAATGATGGGCGTGGGGATGGGCTAGTTGCCCTCCAATCACTTTTGACTATTAAAAATGGCACTAGCAACTCCAATTTCCAATCGAATGAGCCCTTTTCGAACTTTCTACAACAACTCCTTCGATACGAAGTGCCCGGGTATAAAGAACCAAAAACAACACATTTTGCCCACATCGTTCTTTACTTAGGCAGCGCTAGCGCGCTGCCTATGAAACTGTCAAGCGTTCCAATCACTTTTGACTATTAAAAAGGGCACTAGGCCTTTCGATTTCGAATGAGCCCTTTTGGAAACGACAACGCTTTCTATAAACACCTTATATGCCCCAGGGCATAAATTACAACCCTTTCCCTAAGGTCTGTTAGGGTGGTTGCCATCCTCTAAGACCGAATTTCCAGAACTTTCAACTGGATGGGGGGGGCTAGTTGCCCTCCAATCACTTTCGACTATTAAAAAGGGCACAAGCCACTCGAATTTCCAATCGAATGAGCGCTTTTCGAAGTTTCTACGACAACTTCTTCGATACGAAGTGCCCTTCTCTAAAGGAAAAAATTAATAAATAATACATTGTGCAAACATCGTTCTTATATTCCCCCAGGGCATAACTTAAAACCCTTGCCCTGAGGGTTGTGGGGGAGTGTCCTCCTCTTTACTTATTCCCCGTTTCTTGTCTCGTTCTCGAGTGTCCCCGTTCTTTACTTAGGCAGCGCGGTCGTGCTGCCTATGATTTATACAATAGCTTTCTATATAAAACTTATAAGCCCCCAAGTTATAACTTACAACCCTTGCACTGAGGGCTCTGAGGGGGTTACAATCCTAAAAGACCTAATTTCCAGAACGTTCAACTACGTTGAACAAAATGGATATCTCAAAATGTTGATTGGATGTGTTTTGGAAAATGGTGGGCGTGAGAGGGGAGATAGTCGCTATCCAATCAATTTCAACTATTAAAGAAGGCACTAGCCCTTTCAGTTTCCAATTGAATGAGCCCTTTTGAAGTTCCTACGACATTCGCTATTTTGATTTGGTTAAATTTTAAGAGCAGAAATGGGAGGGTTGGCGTGCGAGGGTGGGCCTGGGAGGGGGATGTTTGGAAGGGGGATTAGTTGCTCTCAAATCACTTTCGACTATTAAAAGGGGCATCAGCCCTTTCTATTTTCAATCGAATGATCCTTTTTCGAAGTTCTCACGACAACTCCTTCAATCCAAAGTGCCCTGGTCTAAACAACTACAACAACAAATAATACATTATACCCACTTCGATCTCTATTATAATTAATTTAAAAAACTTTTTCCACAAAATAAGTTTTTCAAAGAAAAGTAAAAAACTCCATTAAACAAAAAATTAGCAAAAATAAAATCAAATAATCTAACAAGCGTGAAACTACCACAAATCAGCACCGATAAATAAATAAAACCCAAAAGGAAGAAATTACAATAATTAACCGAGTCAAACTCAAAACGAGCAGAAATTAACATGAGTTGGGCGCAAAACCACTATGCATTCCCAAGGCCAGAACAAAGTTCGCACTTTACTGAAAAAATATAAATGTTTTTACTTTTATGACTTTAATAAATCAAATACTATAAATATTTTGATTACTAAATATAAGTATATGTATATTAAACTGACAATGCACATTCATTTGTATTTTTTCAGTAAAGTGCAAACTTTTTTCTGGCCATGAGAAGGTATAGGGGTTTTGCGCCCAACTTATGTTAATATCTGCTCGTTTTGAGTTTGACTCGGATAATTATTGTATATTCTGTCCGTTTTGGGTTTCATTTATTTCTTGATTCTGATTTGTGGTAGTTTCACGCTTGGTAGATTATTTGATTTTATTTTTGCTAATTTTTTTTTAATGTAGTTCTTTACTTTTCTTTGAAAAACTTATTTTGTGGAAAAAGTTTTTTAAATTAATTTTTGTTCGTTTTATATTGACATAGTCTTTTTAGGGAAAAATAAAATAATACTTTAAATCTTGTCGTTTTTTAAGACTTTATAGTCTGGCCTTCAAAATTTCGATTTGAGGTATTTTGGAAAATGGTGTGCGTGAGAGGGGCGTTAGTCGCTATCCAACACTTTCAACTATTGAAAAAGGCACTAGCCCTTTCAATTTCCAATTGAATGAGCCATTTTGAAGTTTCAACGACAACGCTTTCAATAAAAACTTTATATGCCCCAAGGCATAACTTACAAACCTTGCCTTAAGGGCTGTAGGGGAGGGGTTGTCATCCTTAAAGACCTAATTTCCAAAACTGTCAACTACGTTGAGTAAAATGGCTATCTAAAAATTTGGATTGGCCGTGTTTGAGGAAAAGGTGGGTGTGAGAGCGGGGTTAGTTGCCCTCAAATCACTTTCGACTGTTAAAAAGGGTACTATCCCTTTGAATTTGAAATCGAATGAGCCCTTTTTCAAGTTTCTACGACAAAGATTTCAATAAAAATCTTAAAAGCCTCCAGGGCAAAACTTATAATCCTTGCCCTGAGGGTTGTGTTGGAGTGTCCTTCTCAAAAATATATTTTCTATCTGGAAATAAACTAAGCTGAACAAAATGGCTATCTCAAAATTTTTATTGGATGTGTTTGGGGAAAAGGTGGGCGTGAGAGGGGGGTTAGTTGCCCTCCAATCACTTTCGACTATTAAAAAGGGTACTATCCCTTGGAATTTCCAATCGAATGAGCCCTTTTTCAAGTTTCTACGACAAAAATTTCAATAAAAACCTTATATGCCTCCAGGGCATAACTTACAATCCTTTCCCTGAGGGTTTCGGGGGAGTTTCCTCCTCAAAAATATATTTTCTATCTGGAAATCAACTACGCTGAACAAAATAGTATCTCAAAATTTCTATTGGATGTGTTTGAGGAAAAGGTGGGCGTGAGAGGGGGGTTAGTTGCCCTCCAATCACTTTTGACTATTAAAAAGGGTACTATCCCTTTGAATTCCAAATCGAATGAGCCCTTTTTCAAGTTTCTACGACACAGATTTCAAGAAAAACCCTATAAGCCTCTTTTGAATGAGCCTGTTTTGAAGTTTCTACGACAACGCCTTCTATAAAAACCTTATATGCCCCCAGGGCATAACTTAAAACCCTTGCTTTTAGGGTGTGGAGGTGTGTCCTCAAAAATATATTTTCTATCGGGAAATCAAGTGCGCTGAACAAAATTTCTATCTCAAAATTTTGATTGGATGTGTTCGGGGGGAATGATGGGCGTGGGGGGGTGGCTAGTCGCCCTCCAGTCACTTTCGACTATTAAAAAGGGCACTAGAACTCTCAATTTCCAATCGAATGAGCCCCTTTTGAAGTTTCTGTGACAACCCCTTCCATATGAAGTGCCCTTTTCTAAAGGAAAAAAATAATACATAGCACATTGTGCCAACGTCGTTTTTATATGCCCTCAGGGCATAACTTATAATCCTCGCCCTGAGGGTTTTGGGGGAGTGTCCTCCTCAAAAATATATTTTCTATCTGGAAATGAACTACGCTGAATAAAATGGCTATCTCAAAATTTTTATTGGATGTGTTTGGGGAAAAGGTGGGCGTGAGAGGGGGGTTAGTTACCCTCCAATCACTTTCGACTATTAAAAAGGGTTCTATCCATTTGAATTCCAAATCAAATGATCCTTTTTCAAGTTTCTACGACACATATTTCAATAAAAACCTTATAAGCCTCCAGGGCATAACTTATAATCCTTGTCCTGAGGGTTGTAAGGGAGGGGTCTCCTCAAAAATATTTTTCTATGTGGACATCAACTACGCTGAACAAAATGGCTATCTCAAAGTTTTGATTGGATGTGTTTGGGGGAATGATGGGCGTGGGTGGGACTAGTTTCCATCCAATCACTTTCGACTATCAAAAAGGGCATTAGCCCTTTGAATTTCCAATCGAATGAGCTTTTTTAAAAGTTTCTACGACAACGCCTTATTTAAAAATCTTATATACCCCCAGGGCATAACTTAAAACCCTTGCCCTGAGGGCTGTGGGGGAGTTTCCCCCTCAAAAACATATTTTCTATCTGGAAATAAACTACGCTGAACAAAATGCCTATCTCAAAATTTTGATTGGATGTGTCTTGGGAAATAATGGGTTTGGGGGGGGGGGGCTAGTTGCCCTCCAATCACTTTCGACTATCAAAAAGGGTACTATCCCTTTGAATTTTCAATCGAATGAGCCCTTTTTCAAGTTTCTACGACAAAAATTTCAATAAAAACCTTATACGCCTCCAGGGCATAACTTATAATCCTTGCCCTGAGGTTTTTGGGGGAGTGTCTTCCTCAAAAATATATTTTCTATCTGGGAATCAACTAAGCTGAACAAAATAGCTATCTCAAAATTTCTATTGGATGTGTTTGGCGAAAAGGTGGGCGTGAAAGGGTGGTTAGTTGCCCTCCAATCACTTTCGACTATTAAAAAGGGTACTATTCCTTTGAATTCCAAATCGAATGAGCCCTTTTTCTAGTTTCTACGACACAGATTTCAATAAAAACCTTATAAGCCTCCAGGGCATAACTTATAATCCTTGCCCTGAGGGTTGTAGGGGAGTAGTCTCCTCAAAAATATTTTTCTATCTGGAAATCGACTACGCTGAACAAAATGACTATCTCAAAATTTTGATTGGATGTGTTTGGGGGAAGGATGGGCATGGGGGGGGACTAGTCGCCAATCACTTTCGACTATCAAAAAGGGCACTAACCCCTTGAATTTCGAATGGCTTTTTTAGAAGTTTCTACGACATTGCCCTCTTTAAAATCTTATATTCCCCCAGGGCATAACTTAAAACCCTTGCCCTGAGGGCTGTGGTGGAGTGTCCCCCTCAAAAACATATTTTCTACCTGAAAATCAACTACGCTGACCAATATGGCTATCTCAAAATTTTGATTGGATGTGTCTGGGGAAATAATGGGTGTGGGTGGCGGGATAGTTGCCCTCCAATCACTTTCGACTATTAAAAATGGCACTAGGCCTTTGAATTTCCAATCGAATGAGCCTTTTTTGAAGTTTCTACGACAAAGCCTTCTATAAGAACCTTATATGCCCCCAGGGCATAACTTAAAACTCTTGCCCTTAGGGTTGTGGGGGAGTGTCCTTCTCAAAAATATATTTTCTATCAAAAATATACGCACTGGAAATCAAGTGCGCTGAACAAAATGGCTATCTCAAAATTTTGATTGGATGTGTTCGGGGGAATGATGGGCGTGGGGAGGGGGGCTAGTTGCCCTCCAATAACTTTCGACTATTAAAAAGGGCACTAGAACTCTCAATTTCCAATCGAATTAGCCCCTTTTGAAGTTTCTGCGACAACCACTTCCATATGAAGTGCCCTTCTCTAAAGGAAAAAAATAATACATAGTACATTGTGCCAACATCGTTCTTATATGCCCTCAGGGCATAACTTAAAACCCTTGCCCCGAGGGGTTGTGGGGGAGTGTCCTCCTCAAAAACATATTTTCTATCTGAAAATCAACTACGCTGAACAAAATGGTTATCTCAAAATTTTTATTCGATGTGTTTAGGGGAATGATGGGCGTGGGGGGGGGGGCTAGTTGCCCTCCAATCACTATCGACTCTTAAAAATGGTACTAGCCACTCCAATATCCAATCAAATGAGCCCTTTTCGAAGTTTGTATGACAACACCTTCTATAAAAACCTTATATACTCCCCGGGGCATAACTTAAAACCCTTGCCCTGAGGGTCTTGGGGGAGTTTCCTCCTCAAAAACATATTTTCTATTTGGAAATCAAATACGCTGAACAAAATAGTTATCTCAAAATTTTGATTGGATGTGTTTGGGGGAATCATGGGTGTGAGGAGGGGCTTGTTGCCCTCCAATCACTTTCGACTATTAAAAAGGGCACTAGAACTCTCAATTTCTAATCGAATGAGTCCCTTTAGAAGTTTTTGCGACGACCCCTTCCATATGAAGTGCCCTACTCTAAAGGAAAAAAATAATACACGGTACATTGTGCCAACATTGTTCTTATATACCCTCAGGGCATAACTTACAACCCTTGCCCCGAGGGTTGTGGGGGAGTGTCCTCCTCAAAAACATATTTTCTATCTGGAAATCAACTACGCTGAACAAAATGGCTATCTAAAAATTTTGATTGGATGTGTTTGGGGGAATGATGGGCGTGGGGGGGGGGTAGGATATTTTCTCTCCAATCACTTTCGTCTATTAAAAAGGGCACTAACCACCCCAATTTCAAATCGAATGAGCCCTTTCCAAGACAACACCTTCGATACGAAGTGCCTGTCAAAGAAAGAAAAAAAAAACAAATTGTGGTCACATCGTTCTTTACTTAGGCAGCGCTAGCGTGCTGCCTATGAAAACTGTCAAGCCCTCCAATCACTTTTGACTATTAAAAATGGCACTAGGCCTTTCGATTTCCAATCGAATGAGCCCTTTTGGAAACAACAACGCTTTCTATAAACACCTTATATGTCCCCAGGGCATAAATTACAACCCTTATCCTAAGGTCTGTTAGGGTGGTTGTCATCCTCTAAGACCGATTTTCCAGAACTTTCAACTACGTTAAACAACTTGGCTATCTCAAAGTTTTGATTGGATGTGTTTGGGGAAATGGTGGGCGTGAGAGGGTTGTTGGTTGCCTTCCAATAACTTTCGACTATTAAAAAGGGTACAAGCCACTCCTGGGCATAACTTAAAACCCTTGCCCTGAGGGTTTTGGGGGAGTGTCCTCCTCTTTACTTAGTCCCCGTTTCTTGTCTCGTTCTCGAGCGTCCCCGTTCTTTACTTAAGCAGCGCGATCGTGCTGCCTATGATTTACACAACAACTTTCTATATAAACCTTATATGCCCCCAGTGCATAACTTACAACCCTTGCACTGAGGGCTCTGAGGGGGTTGTCATCCTAAAAGACCTAATTTCAAGAACGTTCAACTACGTTGAACAAAATGGATATCTCAAAATTTTGATTGGATGTGTTTTGAAAAATGGTGGGAGTGAGAGGGGCGTTAGTCGCTATCCAATCACTTTCAACTATTAAAAAAGGCAATTGCCCTTTACAATTTCCAATTGAATGAGCCCTTTTGAAGTTTCTACGAGAACGCTTTCAATAAAATTTTATACGCCGCAGGGCATAACTTACAACCCTGTCCTGAGGGCTGTGGGGGGAAGGGTTTTAATCCTTATAGACATAATTTCGAAAACTTTCAACTACGTTGAATAAAAGGGCTATCTAAAAATTTTCATTGGAGGTGTTTGGGGAAAAGGTAGGCTTGAGAGGGGGGTTAGTTGCCGTCAAATTGCTTTCAACTATTAAAAAGATTCCTTTGAATTTCAAATAGAATGAGCCCTTTTTCAAGTTTCTACGACAAAGAATTTTCAAAACCTTATATACCCCAAGGGCATAACTTATAATCCTTGCCCTGAGGGTTGTTGGGGAGCGTCCTCCTCAAAAATATATTTTCTATCTGGAAATCAACTACGCTGAACAAAATGGCTATCTCAAAATTTTTATTGGATGTGCTTGGAGGAATGATGGGCGTGGGGGGGGGTCTAGCTGCCCTCCAATCACTTTCGACAATTAAAAAGGGCACTAGCCCTTTGAATTTCCAATCGAATGAGCTTTTTTTGAAGTTTATACGACAACGCCTTCTTTAAAAACCTTATATGCCCCCAGGGCATAACTTAAAACCCTTACCCTGAGAGCTGTGATGGATTATCCTCCTCAAAAACGTATTTTCTCTCTGGAAATCAACTACGCTGAACAAAATGGCTATCTCAAAATTTGATTGGATTGTTTGGGGAAATGATGGGCGTTGGGGGGGGGCTAGTTGCCGTCCAATCAATTTCGACTATTGAAAAGGGCATTAGCCCTTTGAATTTCCAATCGAATGAGCCTTTTTTGAAGTTTCTACGACAACACTTTCTATAAAAACCTTATATGTTTCCAGGGCATAACTCAAAACCCTTTCCCTGAGGGTTGTGGGGGAGTGTCCTCCTCAAAACATATTTTCCATCTGGAAATCCACAACGCTGAACAAAATGGCTATCTCAAAATTTTGATTGAATGTGTTTGGGGGAATGATGGGCGTTAGGAGGGGGGGGGGGCTAGTTGCCCTCCAATCACTTTTGACTATTAAAAAGGGTACTAGCCCTTCGAATTTCCAATCGAATGAGCCTGTTTTGTAGTTTCTACGACAACGCCTTCTATAAAAACCTTATATGCCCCCAGGGTATAACTTAAATCCCTTGCCCTGAGCGTTTTGGGGGAGTGTCCTCCTCAAAAACATATTTTCTATCTGGAAATCAACTACGGTGAACAAAATGGCTGTCTCAAATTTTGATTGGATGTGTTTTGGGGAATGATGGTAATGGAAAGGGGGGGGGGGCTAGTTGCCCTCAAATCACTTTCGACTATTAAAAAGGGCACTAGAACTCTCAGTTTCCAATCGAATGAGTCTCTTTTTAAGTTTCTACGACGAGCCCTTCCATATGAAGTGCCCAGCTCTAAAGAAACAAAAATAGTACATTGTGCCAACATCGAAAAAATATCAGTGTATGTCAATTAAACTGACAATTCACGGTCATTTGTTTGTTTTTCTTTTTCAGTAAAGCGCAAATTATGTTCTCGTCTTGAGAAGATATGGGGGTTGTCAGCCCTACTCCTGTTGATTTTTGCTCGTTTTGAGTTTGACTCAGCTATTCATTGTAATCTCTGTTCGTTTTGAGTTTTATTTATTTAAGGATAGCGATTTGTGGTAGTTTGACGCTTGGAAGATTATTTCACTTTATTCCTGCTCATTTTTTTTTTTATGCAACACCTTAAAATCGGTGTTCTTTTCTTAGACCAAACTGCCGTTCTATGACGAACAAACAAATTTTCCAATGAAGTAAAATCGATTTATTTAGACAGTGAAAAAAAAAAACAGGTACAAAGTCCAGATATTTCGATCACAAATACAGCGACCGTCATCAGTAGTATTACTAAAATAATATAACTGAAACTAGCATTTTATACATAAGAAATAAACATAAACTTTACATCAAGGCTTTGAATGAACTTTGTCAGTGAACTCTCTCTGAAAATAATCTATTGAATAATCCGCATGTTCATTATTTTGTGAATGACCCGAAAAGATATTTTTTATGTATAAAATGCTAGTTTCAATTATATTGTTTTAGAAATACTACTGATGACGGTTGCTGGATATGTGATCGAATTATCTGGACTTTTGTACATATTTTTTCACTGTCTAAATAAATGGATTTATCCCCATTTGAAAATTTATTTGTTCTTCTCATTCTTGGCCTCATGGAGCTCTTTACTCTATGAAAAACTTGTTTTGTAGCTAAAGTTTTTTAATTAATTTCTATTCGATTTTTATTGACATAGTCTTTTTCATGGAAAAAAAAATATTTTATATCTTTTAACTTTTTGCTATAAGAACCCATAGTTTGGGTTGCTATTTGTATGTCGGAGAAACTTTTTCAACAGTTTATAATCCTGACAGCATTAATAGTAGTAGCCCCAAAAGTTCTAAATTAGTACCCCCAGTCGTTCTCGATACATTGCTGAGGCGTCTTATTGGCAACCATAAACACAATACCTTTTGATTTAGTTTAAAGCAACATTTAGTTTTAAAGCATAATGGGTCATTTGGATAATTGTGGGGGGAAGGGTTGAAAAGTCCAGTATCCCTAAAGACATAGTTGCTGGAGCATTCTACTGTACTGAACAAAATGGCTGTCTCAAAATTTTGGCTGGATGTGTTTGGAGAATAAATGGGCTTAAGAGAAGGGGTGCTTACCCTCCAATCTCTTTTTACTCTTAAAAAGGGCACCAGAACTTTTAATTTTGAATTGAATTAGCTCCTTTAAAATTCTCAATGATATTTCTAGCTATTATAGAGTGGTGCTGCCTATGATGTTGCTTTTATGTCCTTTTGAAAACCTGCATGCATATAGTTTTTTCGTTTAATTGAAACTCCTCCTAAGCTTTCCCTAAAGGTTTTGCCTTAATACTTTTAGCGTCAGAGGTATACACATAGTTCTTTCTGGCTTGTTCAAAATCCCCCCCAATTTATCCTTAAAGTTCTAACTTAATATAATATAAGCTATTCTTCAGATATTGCTTTGTCACCATTTTGAAAGTCCAGATGCTCATAGTTTGTTTGGATATAGTTCAACATCCACCTAAATATTTCTTAAAAGCTTCGCCTTAACACCCTTAGCTTGCACAGTAGCAATAGTTGTAGCAACGTTAGTAGCAGTACGCGCATAGCACCTTTGGTTTTCTCAACATCCCCTTCCACACACGCTGGAAGTTTCAGCTTAACACCATCAACCGTTCCTTAAGCATTTCCAAACAGTTCCGTACAGTTCCTATGTATCCCAAATTTTTCACCTTAATATCCTCAGTTTTAAAAGCAGTAGTAGTAGTAGTAGCAGTAAAATTAATTGTAGTTGCCTGAGCTTTAGTGGCACTAGTAGTAATAGAAGTAGTAATAATAGTAACAGTAATAATAGTATGAGTAGAAAGCAGTAGCACTAGGATGCCCTTTTGACAACGTGCATACAGACGGCATGTTAAGATTCAGTTCACCTTCCCCCTCAAAATTCCTCGAAAATTTCACCTTCATACCCTTAGGCATAGTTGTAATATTAGTCACAGTAGTAGTATTGACCTTACTAGTAATTAATTAAAAAAAAACTTGAGTAGGGCTCTAAACCCCTATGCCTTCCCAAGGCCAGAAAATAATTCGTACTTTACTGAAAAAAACTAAAATGTTTTCACCTTTATAACTTTAATAAATAAATTAATGTTTACATTTTGATTACTAAATATCAGTATATGTATATTAAACTGACAATGCAAATTCATTTGTAATTTTTTTTTCAGTGAAGTGCAAATTATGTTCTGGCCTTGGGAAGACATGGGGGTTTTGAACCCGATTTATCTTAATTTCTGCTCATTTTGAGTTTGACTCGGTTATTTATTGTAATTTCTGTTCGTTTTGGGTTTCATTTATTTATCGATGCCGATTTGTGGTAGTTTCACGCTTGGTAGATTATTTGATTTGATTTTTGCTCATTTTTGTTTAATGGAGTTCTTTACTTTTCTTTGAAAAACTTATTTTGTGGAAAAAAGTTTTTTTTAATTAATGCCTGTTCGTTTTATATTGACATAGTCTTTTCAGGGAAAAAGAAAATAATACTTTAAATCTTTTCGTTTTTTAAGAATTTATAGTTTGGCCTGCTATTTGTATGCTGGAGAAAAATTTTCAGCAATTTTTAACAACATACACCCTTTTAAAAATCAGGACACAAATAGTAGTATTTAATTTAGTTTCATACCTCCTCTAGTTGACCTGAAATGGAAAATTTGATACCATTCACAAAAAAACCTTTGATAGCTCGGATACACTTACGCTATTTTGATTGGGTTAAATTTTAGGAGCAGAAGTAGCCCCGAAAGTTTGAACACAATACCCTCAGTCGTTCTTGAGATACTACTGAGATGCCATATTGGGAATTAGCATTAACACAGTGCATTTTGATTTAATCTTGTGGCAACATTTAGTTTTTAAACATAAAGGCAAATGGGAGGGTGGGTGTGTGAGGGGGAGAAGTTTTCCTCCAAACACTTTTGACTATTAAAAAGGGCATCAGCCCTTTCTATTTTCAATCGAATGAGCCTGTTTTGTAGTTTCTACGACAACGCCTTCGATACAAAGTACCCTGGTCTAAACAACAACATCAACAAAGAAATAATACATTATACCCACATTGATCTTTACTATAAATTAATTAAAAAAACTTTTTCCGCAAAATAGGTTTTTCAAAGAAAAGTAAAGAACTCCATTAAACAAAAATGAGCAAAAAAAAATCAAATAATCTACCAAGCTCGAAACTACCACAAATCAGCATCGATAAATAAATGAAACCCAAAACGAACAGAAAATACAATAAATAACCGAGTCAAACTCAAAACGAGTAGAAATTAACATAATTTGGGTACAAAGAACAAAAATTCCTGGTCCTTCCCAAGGCCAGAACAAAAATTTGCACTTTACTGAAAAAATACAAATGAATGTGTATTGTCAGTTTAATATGCATATACTGATATTTAGTAATCAAAATGTTAAAATTATTTGATTATATAAAATTATAAAAGTAAAAACATTTATATTTTTTCCGTAAAGTGCATTATGTTCTGGCCTTGGGAAGGAATAGGGGTTTTGCGCCGAACTTATGTTAATTTCTGCTCGTTTTGAGTTTGACTCGGTTATTTATTGTACTTTCTGTTCGTTTTGGGTTTCATTTATTTATCGATACTTATTTGTGGTAGTTTCGAGCTTGGTAGATCATTTGATTTTACTTTTTGCTCATTTTTTTGTTTAATGGAGTTCTTTACTTTTCTTTGAAAAACTTAATTTGTGGAAAAAGTTTTTTTAATTAATTTCTGTTCGTTTTATTTGGACATAGTATTTTCAGGGAAAAAGTAAATAATACTTTAAATCTTTTCATTTTTTAAGAATTTATAGTTTGGCGTGCTATTTGTATGCTGGAGAGAAATTTTCAGCAGTTTTAACAACATACACCCTTTTAAAAATCAGGACACAAATAGTAGCATTTAATTTAGCTTCATACCTCCTCTAGTTGACCTGAAATGGAAAATTTGATACCATTCGCAAAACAATTTTTGATAGCTCAAATACACTTACGCTATTTTGATTGGGTTAAATTTTAAGAGGAGAAGTAAGTAGGATGCCTCGTCTGGATTTGCTTGCCCCAATAGCAATTCCTATGCAATTTGCTTGCCCCTATAGGAAAAACATTTCCAGAGCATGTACTTATGGATTTGCTTGCCTTATGTTTCTTGGCGTCTTTCCAGAGCATGTACTTATGGATTCTAGTCGACTATGTTCCCTCCCATGCCATTATAAGGGCTTATGTTCCCTCCCATGCTATTTTAAGGGCTTATGTTCCCTTCCATGCTATTCTATGTTCCCTCTCATGCTATTTTAAGGGCTTATGTTCCCTCCTATGCTATTATAAGGGCTTATGTTCCCTCCCATGCTATTTTAAGGGCTTATGTCCCTTCCATGCTATTCTAAGGGTTTATATTCCTTCCTATGCTATTATAAGGGCTTATGTTCCCTCTCATGCTATTTTAAGGGTTTATGTTCCCTTCCATGCTATTCTATGTCTCTTCCATTGTTATTCTATGGGACCTCTACACGTGATTAAACATGTTATGAAACTACGTGCTATTTGCTTATGCCCCGTTGGTACCATTCCAAACGAGCGGGGATTCCCCACCTGTTCCTAAACATTGCAAAAAAGATAGCAGTATGAACGGGGATTCCCCACACAAGTTTGTTTCAACTCCAAGTTTTTCAACAAGAGTGTTTTTCGAGCCGACATCTGTTTTTTAGGGAGCCAATCAGAGAATTGCTTACATATGATTTTCCCTTTGCATAACAATTCGTCATTGAAATTCTGTATAAAATGTTCATGCACTACAATTTAATTTCCATTATGATTTAACATATCGTATAGTACACTGAATATTATTAACTTTGAAACAATGGATATTTCCATTTTCAACGTGACTATAGTTTACTGAATTTCTTAATGTATTTCAAGATAAAAAGCATTTTACCAGTAAATTCAAACTTCAGGGGGACTTAGCCCCCTCCCCCTCCAACAATACAAACCTTAAATATTATGAGTATACTCGATAGAAAACACATTTTACCCTTTTTTCCATTATGTAAAACAAAAACCCCCTCCTCCATTCCTTTGTTACGAGCATAATTCTATAGTTTTACTTATCCCGTTCAAAATATTCCTTTTCCAAATTGTGTATTTAAGATATTTCGTCTTTTTCCGGTCTAAAACCGCATGTGTTTATAATTAGTGAAAAGGGTCCTTTTGGAGCGAAATTTAACATGACTTATTGCAAAGATTAATGCAACATGCCTTTGTGATTCAACACACATTCACAAATAGATTGTTTTTCGGCCAAATTAGAGAAGATATATTCTATTTGATGAATGCAAATGGGGTTTCATAGGTGATTAAGAGGCTTTTATAAAAATATAAGACGGGGGGAGTATTTCTAACACCATCGTTGCGAGGTCAAAAAACAAACTATTTCATCGCATGGAAATTAAGGGGGGGGGAGAGGGGAATTCTTTGTGCAGACTAATTTTTTGAAATCCCCCTTCCCCCCAAACTCAAAATTTTCCAAAATTTTACTTTAGAAGCTTTTTTAATTATTTCTAAAGCGCTAAGACATAGACTCCTACAAATATCAGAATCGACTTTATAGGCCAAATTATTTTATGGCAAAATGTTTTTGAAATCACCCTTCCCCCCCAAACTCAAAATTTTCCAAAATATACTTTAGAAGCTTTTTTAATTATTTCTAAAGCGCTAAGACATAGAGGCCTACAAATATCAGAATCAACTTTATAGGCCAAATTATGTTATGGCAAGATGTTTTTGAAATCCCCCTTCCTCTCAAACTCATAATTTTCCAAAATTTTACTTTAGAAGCTTTTTTAATTATTTCTAAAGCGCTAAGACATAGACTCCTACAAATATCAGAATCAACTTTATAGACCAAATTATTTTATGGCAAGATGTTTTTGAAATCACCCTTCCCCCCAAACTCAAAATTTTCCAAAATTTACTTTAGAAGCTTTTTTTATTATTTCTAAAGCCCTAAGACATAGACTCCTACAAATATCAGAATCAACGTTATAGGCCAAATTATGTTATGGCAAGATGTTTTTGAAATCCCCTTCCCCCCAAACTCATAATTTTCCAAAATTTTACTTTAGAAGCTTTTCTAATTATTTCTAAAGCGCTAAGACATAGACTCCTACAAATATCAGAATCAACTTTATAGGCCAAATTATTTTATGGCAAGATATTTTTGAAATCACCCTTCCCCCCAAACTAGAAATTTTCCAAATTTTACTTTAGAAGCTTTTTTAATTATTTCTAAAGTGCTAATAGTTATAGTGTTACAAACATCAGAATCAACTTTAGAGGGCAATTTATCTGTGAAAGAGAGGTTATTATTTCAATAATAAATTTTTCTTCTTTTTAAGGAGGAGGATTCCTACAATTACCCCCTTCCAGAAAAGAGACCAAGACGGAATGCTACCACATCGATGCAAGCTACACAGCCATCCATTACAAGTTCTCTGGACCAACCAGGACCCTCTCATGCCAGTGCCAGCTCTGCACAGACCACTATGCAACCTGGTAGAAATTCAAGAAGGAATGGATGCTTTCTCATAATGCATCGGTCTTGTCTGCTCAAGATCGGGAGGAGGCCACCCTTCATGCTCTGCCAGGGACTTCAGATTTACAAGTGCAGTCTGAATTTGTAAATGTATGTATTTTAGCTCTAACTTATACGTGATTATTTACTTAAAAAATGCTAGGAGGAATTGGGTTTTGTTGGATGGTATGGAAAAATGGTATGTGTTAAATATTCGGGAAACATACGAGTAGAAAAATGCTTCAATACAGATAAGGCTATTGTGTTTTTCTGAACTTTCTGAGGGAGGAGAGGGTAACTTTTTAGTTTTAAAAATTAGTTTACGACTAGAAAAATGCTTCACTACAGATAAGACTATTGTGTTTTTTTCTGAACTTTCTGAGGGAGGAGGGCGGGGGTAACTATTTAGTTTAAAAAAAATTAGTTTACGACTAGAAAAATGCTTCACTACAGATAAGGCTATTGTGTTTTTCTGAACTTTCTGAGGGAGGATGGCGGGGGTAACTATTTAGTTTAAGAAATTAGTTTACGACTAGAAAAATGCTTCACTAGAGATAAGGCTATTGCGTTTTTTTCTGAACTTTCTGAGGGAGGAGGGTGGGGGTAACTATTTAGTTTAAAAAATTAGTTTACGAGTAGAAAAATGCTTCACTAGAGATAAGGCTATTGTGTTTTTCTGAACTTTCTGAGGG
>JAQQPU010004493.1:0-20587 GCA_029168905.1 Artemia sp. Kazakhstan ARC1039
AGTTGATGTTTAATGTATGGATGTTTATTTGTATGGATATTATTGTATTAATGGTGTTTTGTATTAATATATGGTTGGTTATGTGTATTGATGTATGGTTGGTTATGTGTATTGATGTATGGTTGGTTATGTGTATTGATGCATGGTTGGTTACGTGTATTGATGTATGGTGGGCCCGTCGTATGGTGGGGGGGGGACTGTCCGCTTGGAATGATAGGCCGCTTGTATGTTGGTTTACCTGAACACTTAGAATGATGGGCCACATTTATGGTAGGATATGGGTCTTGTCGGAATGATTGCATATGTGTCTTGTCGGAATGATTGCCTATGTGTCTCATGGGAATGATTGCATATATGTTTGTCGGAATGATTACCTAAGTGTCTTGTCGGAATGATTGCCTATGTGCCTTGTCAGAATGATTGCATATGGGTCTTGTCGAAATAATTGCTAATGTGTCTTGTCGGAATGATTGTTTTTTAGCTTCTAAGCAACTTCCCATTGATCTTATGAAATTTGTGTTTGATGTAGAAATCGAATGTGAAACCCATGATATCCTAAGGTAAAAGAGCGACACGCTATTCGACTGAGCCAAAAAGCCATTGAAAGTACTATAATTTTAGAAATACATTCAATGTATTTTTTCCGGGACGTTGATCAACTGATGTTAATCGTCACAATATCGTAACAAGTTATTTGCACATTCGATTTATCAATTCACACATTGGAATTGTGCAAATTATCAATTTGCACATTGGAACTCCAGGCCCCCCTTCCAAGGGTCCCAACCCTCCCCCTTCTCCCTCTAGGGACCCAAAAACCTACTTCCTGCTTCTAGGGGCCCTAACCCTCCTCCCTACAGGGCCCAACCCCTCAACTTTTTTTTGACATAATTTTTTTTTCATCTTGTTTTTCCAAGTCTTAAAATCACATCAGATATACATATAGCAAAATATAACCCGTAATGTCTTAAAAGTACAAAGTGAGGATGATATAAATGGGCAGGAACTACTAGGTGATTATAGTAATGAGATTATACAAAAGCGTCTCCATACAAACCCAAACGAGAAGAAGAAGACAAAGATCTTATTGTCAGTGTTACATTCTGTTGATATTTCAAAGTGCATTTTGGAATTTTTTCGCTGAAACGTATGACATGGAATATTTTTGTAGTGTTGTTTCGTGGTTTATCTTGTCAGTGTTACATTCTGTTGATATTTCAAAGTGCAATTTGGAATTTTTCCTTGATACATATGACATAGAGTATTTTTGTAGTGTTGTGTCGTGGTTTATCTTGTCAGTGTTACATTCTGTTGATGTTTCAAAGTGCATTTTGGAATTTTTTCGTTAAAATATATGACATGGAATATTTTTGTAGTGCTGTGTCATGGTTTATCTTGTCAGTGTTACATACTGTTGAAGGTTTCATAATGCATTTTGGAAATTTTCGTTGAAACTTATGGCATGGAATATTTTTGTAGTGTTGTGTTGTGGTTTATCTTGTCAGTGTTACATTCAGTTGATATTTCAAAGTTCATTTTGGAATTTTTTCGTTTCAACGTATGACATGGAATAATTTTTTAGTGTTGTCTCATGGTTTATCTTATGTGTCTTGTCGGAATAATTGCCTATGTGTCTTATCGGAATGATTGTTTTCTTAGCTCCTAAACAGCTTCCCATTGATTTTGTGGAATCTGTGTTTGAAGTAGGAATTGAACGCGAGACCCATGATTTCCTAAGGTAAAAGAACGACACTTTACTCGACTGAGCCAACAAGCCATTGAAAATATTATGATTTTAGAAATATGTTCAATGTATTGTTTTTGGGACGTTGGTTAACTGATGTTAAGCGTCACAATATCGTAACAAGTAATTTGCACATTCGGTTTATCAATTGTATTTTTGGTAGATGCTAACAGTGATCTGTTTCGGGGCATCATTTATGGCATCCTCCTGAGAATATGCATACTACGGTGATTTGAGATGCATACTGGACAGACAATTTCTTCTGATGGTTGGAGTCCATGTCCCCCCTTCCGGGCCCCCTTCCAAGGGCCCCAACCCATTACCCCCCCCCATCCCCACTTCCAGGGGCCCTAACACTCCTCCCTCCAGGGGCCCACCTCCCAAACCCACCCCACTTCCATGGGCTCTAGCTCTCCTTCCTCCAGGGCCCAATCCTCAAAACTTTTTTGACATAGTTTTTTTCCATGTCTTAAAATCACATCAAATATACATATAGCAAAAACATCACCCGTGATATTCGTAAAGTACAAAGTTAGGATGATATAAATGTGCAGGAACTGGAAGTTGATTCTAGTAATGAGATTGTACAGAAGCGTCTCCATACAAACCCAAACGAGAAGAAGAAAAAAAAGATCTTATTGCCAGTGTTACATTCTGTTGATGTTTCAAAGGGCATTTTGGATTTTTTTCGCTGAAACGTATGACATGGAGTATTTTTGTTGTATTGTTCCGTGGTTTATCTTGTCAGTGTTACACTCTGTTGATGTTTCAAAGTGTATTTTGGAGTTTTTTCGTTGAAACGTATGACATTGAATATTTTTGTAGTGTTGTGTCATGGTTTATCTTGTCAGTGTTACATTCTGTTGATGTTTCAAAGTGCATTTTGGAGTTTTTTCATTGAAATGTACGACATGGAGTATTTTTGTAGTGTTGTATCGTGGTTTGTCTTATCAGTGTTACATTCTATTGATGTTTCAAAGTGCATTATGGAATTTTTTCGTTGAAACTTATGACATGGAATGTTTTTATGGGCTATGTCATGGTTTATCTTGTCAGTGTTACTCTCTGTTGATCTTTCAAAGTGCATTATGGAATTCTTTTCGTTGAAACGTATGATATGGAATATTTTTGAAGTGTTGTATCGTGGGTTGTCTTGTCAGTAAGACATTCTGTTGATGTTTCAAAATGCATTTTAGAATGTTTTCGTTGAAACGTACGACATGGAATATTTTTGTAGTCTTGTGTCGTGGTTTATCTTATCAGTGTTACATTCTGTTGATGTTTCAAAGTGCAGTTTCGAATTTTTATGTTGTTGAAACCTATGACATGGAATATTTTTGTAGTGCTGTTTCAAGGTTTATCTAGTCAGTAATACATTCTCTTGATGTTTCAAAATGCATTTTGGAATTTTTTCGTTGAAACGTATGACATGGAATATTTTGTAGTGTTGTATCATGTTTTATCTTGTCAGTAATACATTCTGTTTATGTTTCAAAATGCATTTTGGAATTTTTCGTTGAAACGTATGACATAGAATATTTTTGTATTGTTGTGTTGTGATTTATCTTATCAGTGTTACATTCTGTTGATGTTTTAAAGTTCATTTTGCAATTTTTTCGTTGAAATGCATGACAAGGAATATTTTTGTTGTGTTGTGTCGTGGTTTATCTTGTCAGTGTTACCTTCTGCTGATGCTTCAAATTGCATTTTGGAATTTTTTCCTTAAAACGTATGACATGGTATATTTTTGTAGTGTATGTCGTGGACGACACAACACTACAAAAATATTCCATGTCATATGCTTGAACGAAAAAATTCCAAAATGCACTTTGAAACATCAAAAGAATATAACACTGATAAGATAAACCACGACACAACACTAAAAAAATATTCCATATCATACGTTTCAACAAAAAAAAATTCCAAAATGTACTTTGAAACATCAACAGAATGTAACACTGGGACAAACCACGAAACAATGCTAAAAAAATATATCTTGTCATATGTTTCAAGGAAAAAATTCCAAAATGCACTTCTAAACATCAACAGAATGTGACACTGACAAGATAAACTGCGAAACAACACTAAAAAAATATTTCATGTCGTAGGTTTCAACGAAAAATTTTCAAAATGCACTTTGAAACATCAACAGAATGTAACACTGACAATATAAACCACGACAAAACACTACACAGATATTCCATGTCATACGATTCAACGAAAAAATTTCAAAATGCACTTTGAGACATCAACAGAATGTAACACTGACAAGAGAAACCACGACACAACACTACAAAATATCCATGTCATACGTTTCAACGAAAAATTCCAAAATGCACGTTGAAAACTCCAAAGGAGTCTAATGTCTCACTGTCATGACAACGCACACATATATTTCCACTAGTCCACATATATTTACACAGTATTACCACTAGAACTTGTTTCATAGTTCAAATAATTGTCCTGGTCAACATTCAATGCTACAGCAGCTTTATCATGAAGACACGCTTTCCTGAAATATTTCATCGTAACTTTAAAAAATGACATTTAAATGTTTATCCTTCCAATATATAAATAATACTGTTCGAAAAAATTAGAAAAAATAAGTATTGTCAATAAGCTTCTCTGTCATTTCTCAAAGAACGTGAAAAATTCCTGTAGGGGGACTCTACTTTTCTTGATCTTTTTTTTGCTCTTCTTGATCCCTTTCTAGTATACTGTACCCCGTTTTCCAATACTTTTGTTGTGCTTTCGAGTTTTCTTGGGGTATTAAGTGTATCATTTCGTCCAATAGTTTCTTACTTGACCAATCAAAAACTAAGTTTCCCTCCATTCTAGTTGTTTTCATTTCAATCAATATTTTGTACTCATCTCTTCCAGATTCTCCTCATGATTTCCACTGTCCATATGTTCTAAATTGACCATATATTTATTTATATATTTATAAATGTATGGCTGTTTATTGCATTTAGAAATAGATATTATTAAACTCCAATTGACAGGCGTCTCTGAGGTATTGAATATTGAAAAATAGCTCCTTTAACTCCATTTGGTCCAGGGGGTGGGGATAAAAATATATTACCAATGTTGGCATCCCTGTAAAGTTTGGACCGATTTCGATAATTTTAAGTCTAGTTACCCCTTTTGAACTGGGCTAAATAATGCAAGAACAATTTTATATTTTCTCATGACTAATATATTTCATTTTGATATATGTGCCGGAGTTCGTTTGCGCTACATTCTGACTTTTCTTTCAAAATGTGATGAAACGAAAACCTTCCTTTTCTCTTACTGTTTTACACATGACTAATATCTCTGTAACGGAGAAGTCCGAATTTTGAGTTTCTTTTTTTATTTATTGAACATTATGATTGACAAATAAAGAAGGCCACCTAAGAGGGCCTTGGTCTGTTTCTGCGAAGAAATGGCGTCCCTTTAGGTGCTACTCGAAGGTTTCAATATCCCATTTGAGAGCAGGAACTTCTTTTTCCAAGGCCGAGTAACGGGTTTCGGCCAGGACGAGTTTCCTACTACGGAATGCAATTGGGTACTCTTCACCATTTCCTTGGGTGAGGACCGCTTCAAGCCCTATATCAGTGATGTCTGTCTGTAAAATACGATCCTTACTGAAGTATGGTGTCACCAAAACAGGAGCTTTGATGAGTGCTCGTTTAAGACTCTGAAATGCACTAACCTGTATCTCGTTTAGCCCCAACTTCTTTGGATAACCTTTCTTCAGACGCTAAGTGACTTGCTCAGCAACTTTCGCAAAATTCTTGCTATAGCGTTGATAATATGCTACCATTCTAATAAAAGAACAAGTTTCCTTCTTAGACACAGGTAGAAGAAAAGCTTGAACGTCTAGAGCTAGCTTTCTAATGGGGCAATTTTCATATTTCCGATTCGGTCACCCAGGTAACAAACCTCGCTCTGAGCCATTTTAATTGTTCTCGGGTGGATCTTAAACCTTGCTTCTTGTATGTACCCTGGCGTTGTGTTGAGTTGTTTGCGTGAATGATTCTCAAGTTCCCACTGTTTTGTTGGAGGGGTGGGAGAGGGAGGCGAGAGAAGATATTTATTTGTTTTTGGGTTGGACCCTTTTTGGGTTATATTAGGGTCCGAGGAAATAAAAGATAAAAAAAGAAAATATTATATTTTTTTTAAGTGTTTTTATTTTTTTTCGTGTTTTTGTCCGGCATGCAGTAATGCATTGGATTGTGTTTTTTAAATGAGATGTTTGTTTATATATTTATTGTAAACCGTTTATAAATAAAAAAAACAAACTGGAAAGTCGCGGGAGTACCGTACAAGCCGAACGGCATGACCAGAAACTGATAGAGCCTGGAGGATGTCTGTAATGCTGTCTTTTCCTGGCTACCTTTCTCCAGCTCGATTTGCAAGTACCCTCTAGCCAGGCCCAGAACACTAAATATTTTCTTGCAGTCAACTGTCTCCAGGAGCTTCTCTCTATGAGGTAAGGAATACAAATTATAATGAGATAATCTGTAAAGTAAATGAAAATCCAGGCGGAAGCATAGCGATCCGTCCGATTTTTCTACCGCGACAACTGGAGACCATGGACTGGGTTATGATTCGATGATACTCAAGTCATGCATGCAGTTCACTTCTTGCTCAATGGGAACCTTCCAGCCCTGGGGGATGCGATATCGCTTCTGCCCGAGAGGCCATGACTCACCTGTATCAATGTGATGTTTCACCATTCTCGTTCCTCCCTGTATCCCTGAGAAAGTTTCTGAAAAATCTACGGGCAGACTTAAAAGCTCTTCCTTTTTCTTTTCGCTCAGGGAGCTACTGATTCACGCAGACCAGAAAAAACGTCGGTGTCAACACTGGGTTAGAATACGTTCAGTTTGCTGTCAACGACTGTCATCGAAATTTCTGGTAGTCTCCTCTCGAATCTTCACAGAAGGGTGATGCGGATTAATATTCTTCTTTCACTTCTTGCGTCTCAATTATTAGCTGACTCGGCCAAATTTGTTTGACACTTTAAAGAGGCCTTGACACCGCATTTCCAGCTTGTGCTCACCTGCTGGCAGAAACACTAGAACTTCATCTCCCACCTGAAGTTCACGAGGCTTTATATGACGAGCGTATAGCTTCTTTTGTTTACTCGCTTGTTTTGTCCAGTTTTGTTGAGCTTCCTTTATCAGTCTTTCAATACGAGAGCGTACCTGTAGCATATCAGCAGTTGGTCGATTTTGTCTTAGAGCCGTTGGTGCTGCCTCCTACTGTTCTTTGAGGATATCAAGTGTTCCTCTGGATCACCTACCATACAGGATTTCGAAGGGACTGAAACCCAACGAAGAATGGTCTGTCTTGTGATACGCAAACAAAACGTAGGGGATGTACCGGTCCCAGTCTTTCGGATTGTCCACAACATATTTCTTGAGCAAATTGATCAACGTTCTATTGAATATTTCCACCAGCCCATCGGTTTGCGGATGATGCGGCGAAGTTCTTATTACCTTTATACCAAACATTTATCAACTACGCTTATGCTTTTGCAATGGAAGTTTGATCCTTGGTCAGCCCAAATCTTAAAAAGGACTCTAACTCGGCAAAAGAATTTTTCGAATAACTCGACAATCTTTCTTCCATTAGTCGTCTGTAGAGGTAAGGCTTCCAGATATCTGGTGACACAGTCCGAAATTATCAATAGAGACCGATGGGAATTCCGCGATGTTTTTAACGCCGTAACAATGTCCATAGCCACACAGTGGAAAGGCTCTTTCACTGTGGGTAAGGAAATCAGGGGTACCTTCTCCTTCACTTTCAGCCTAGCGGTGAGCTGACACGGCTCATACGTTTTATCGTTTTTTCGGGCATCTTGTCTTACTCCTTGCTATCAAAAAGCGATACAAAATCCGATCACTAACCCGCTGGCTACCAGTATATCCAGTAAGCGGTAAGTTGGGGGCAAAGTTCACGATGAAGAATCTGCAAAACTTTGGCACGAAAAGTTGAAATACCTCCTCGCCCACTGACGAAGTCCTCTTCCTATACAACAGACCATGAAGGATCTCATAGCTCTCACGTAGTGGGGCTTTCTTGAAACAGCCTACCTAGATTTTGTCACCCTTCTGCAGTCGTTCGAGTTCATCGGCAGTGAACTAATCCGGAATTATCTTCTGAACTGCACCCAACGGAACAGGTTTGCAGAAGCCACGCTCCATGCGTTTCCCCTTCCGAATCTTCTTTCTTCGATCTTGCCTCCCAATGTTTTCAGGATCCACCTCTATGGCCCAAATTTTATTTTCTGGAAGATTCACTCCCCATCTTTTGGAGAAGGTGAATCAGGAATGCTCAGGTACTCAGCAATACTCAGAATACTCAGCACTGGAGGCGAGTCAATCATGCTCGGTACAGATTCATCCTGTTTAGGCTCTTGAGATGAGTAATTGTTTTTTCGTGTGCTGAGAAGGATACTGGGATTTGGCTTTTTCTTTCCAAGTTCTGACGGTAAGGTTCATTGAAAAGAGGATACGGTGCTTGAAGAATCACGTCCACAGGTAATTCGCCTGAGACAACAACGGGTAAGCAGTCATTGAAACCTTCCGCCTTCTTTCCTACCTGGATATGACTGTCTTTAACGGGATACAATTTTCAGTCCCCATAAACACAGCAAATTTATGCCTTCTTTGAAGCGGAGCTATCGTCCGGCCTATACTTCTTATGCATTATACACAGGTTGATGCCATTGTCGACCAAAAAAGTTGCTGGCTGCTCCTCGATTTTGCCTTCGAAGTAGAAACGTTCCCTTGCGTCTTTCAATGGACTAGGACTTCGAGTTAGAAGAGTTTGTTTCTTTAAATGGTGAGAATACTTGGCACTATGCCCTTTCTTCCCGCAGTTATAACAGCTTTGATAGCTCTTCTGTGACAGATAGGTGGAAGTGGCTGTATGCTGTGCATCTTTCTTTTCTGTCTTTGGTTTTCTTCCGTGACCGACTCTCAAATTTTGTTTCTCTTCTCTTTGGGTGAGAAGCAACGTGTCTGCTAATCTTCATACTTTCTCTAAAGGTGGATGGTAGAGTTCTTTTCGGCGTATGTGTAGTCGGTCATCTTTTATAGAACTTAGAAATTGTTCAACCACAATCAGTCGAAGGATGCCATCTTTTTTTCTGTCTTAAGATCACGGGACTAGCACTAAACCACTTCAGTGTAAAACGCAGAATAATGAAACTAAGTCCAACCGGTCCAAAAAAAAATCAGTTCACCACTACACCACCGATAAACTGCCCTAGAACACAGGGAGTATTCCTTCAAAAACAAGTTGCCCATACTATAGAAGTTAAATCTATTTTAAATCTACTTAAATCTTTTGGAATTTCTTCCGACCAGTGTCAAAAATTAGTCAGAAAGCGGCATTAATCAAACAACCGACAATGTATCCTTATCCACAAAGTCATGCTATCATTTAAATAAATTAATCCGATAATCAGTACTTCTGTATTATACGGTAGACACTCGAGAAGTGAAGTTTGGTGAATTTATAATGAAATAAGTGTCAAAAATAACACCGTAAACAATATAGCTTATATTTAGCTTCCTTAACGTTTCACACTGCGAATTTCAATCCTGATAAAATACCACATCACAATTTAAACGTGTTTCAATATACCATTTCTAAAACCAGTTTTTGCTTATTAACGTCTCGCTATTCCAGAAACTATACCCTGTTTTTTCGTGTTTAAACTTACTGAAAGTTTTTTTTTGAAGGGGGAAAGGGGACTTATAACTTTGGCAGCTTGTAAAGGTTTCAATTCATCTTTGGTTTTCCAAAGGTATATTCGCTATGCTGTTTACTTTATATTAATTAAAAAAACTTTTCCCACAAAATAAGTTTTTCAAAGAAAAGTAAGAAACTCCATAAAACAAAAAATGAGCAAAAATAAAATCAAATAATCTACCAAGCGTGAAATTCCTTCAAATCAGCATCGATAAATAAATCAAACCCAAAACTAACAGAAATTACAATAAATAACAGAGTCAAACTCAAAACGAGTAGAAATTAACATAAGTTGGGCTCAAAACACCTATGCCTTCCTAAGGCCAGAACATAATTTGCACTTTATTGAAAAAAATATAAATGTTTTTACTTTTATAATTTTAATAAATCAAATAATATTAACATTTTGAATACTAAATATCAGTATATGTATATTAAACTAACAATGCACATTCATTTGTTCTACAAATGCTATTATAAAAGTACTAAGTACTATGTTATTTTTCAATGATTTCTTTTTTTTATTTAGAAAATTATATTTAATGTATACCTACCTTCTTATTTTTCAATTACTCCATTTCTGTTCTATTTGCAGATGTAGAGGGTGTATTCATATTCACGATTCACTCTACTTTCAAAAATTTTAACAGAAGGAAATCTAGTTTAGAACTGATAGAATACAGAGAAAAAAAATATGAAGACAAAAATTTGACCTGAGCAAATATTTTAAAATAGGAAGTATATAACATTTCTGCACTTTTGCGATTAAATAAGTTCGCCTATTATCTTGATGATAACGCTATGAGGTCATATCTGATATGGACATATGGTGGGAAATCGGAAGTTTCAAAGGCGGTATATTTGCATAAATGCTAACCTGGATCATACTAAGAACTGTAGTAGTGAATATCTATTTTGTGTTTATTTTATTAATTAGCTTTTTGTATGATTTACTCGATTGAATCATGAATCTACGTACTATATTGTAAAAAATCACTATATCTAGGAAAAAATCGCTAGTTTTAGAACTATAAATCACTAGCTAGAAAAAAATCACTAGGAAACATAAAAAATCACTAGAAATAATGATAAATCACTAGGGTGGCAACCCTGATTTTCGGTAGATAAATCTGTTCAGAGAAGTTTATCTATACATCTTATAATAATAGGCATTGAAAAAATCTTGCTGAATAAATCATTTTATTCTGTCTTTATACATACGTGTTGTAATATCGGCTTTCAACTCATTGTAAATTCAGTTATATCCAAATGCGGCAAGCATTTAAAAGACAATAAACCGGAAACAACGTGGCAGAAATGATGAATATCAACCGCTACTGTTGATTGGAGCATCAGAAGTAGCGTTGCCAACGCTTTGAGATAAATTGTACCAGTTTTCCGAACAAAGTTGTACCACAAGAGATTAATTTGTACCATCTGAACTGTATGTTAAAAATTTGCCGCTCGCGTCGCTTTTTGGCGCTAGCCAGTCCAGTAGTTATGTTTAATTGATTTCGCTGAAAACTGAGAAAAAGTTCTAGGGCAAGAGCAGGAAAAATAAACCCAAGGCAGTAGCAATCTTATAGCTTGACTTATTAAGAATGCTTCTATAGACTTTCTCAGCTTAACAAAATAGCAGTCCCAAACCGCTAAAAGAATTTTAGAAGAAAGTTTCAGTAAAATGTTCTGAAAGCATCCTCGAGCCTGATTTTTGGGGTTAATTTTTCTTTTCAAAATTTCGGGTATTAAAGCGAATAATTGATAAAGTAAGAAAACCAATAACGTAGTGTCAACAACTTATAATCCACCTTTAGGATGAGTAAGGAGCGTCAGAAGCTAAAAACAAAATATATCAGCAATCACGCCATGAAAGTGGCTAACACCACAGATTACCATTGGTCCACGGACTAGGCTACTCACCGGCGAGTTATGCGTTAATATACTTCACTGGTCATCCTCATAAATTCTTGGTTAATTCTATTATTCTCCATGACCACACTGCCTTTTCTATGACGAAAAAAATAAGAATTCCAAATAGGGATACGTCCTTTTATTAGACAGTGAAACGAAAATATAAAACAAAGAGTCTAAATATTTCGTTGACACAGTCGGTCATCATCATCAGTGGAGTTACTGATAGATCTTACAGTAGATGAGTAGAGTTAAAGTAGATCTGATGTAGAGTATCAGCAAAGTTTTCTCTCCAGCCGCAGCTATCTCATCATGAGATGCAGATTTTTTGGTAAACAGGGTACCGGCGTCTCTGCAATTCAAGCTGGATAACAATAGCTGAAGAGCTTTTCTATTTCCGATGCCATAAGGGTGCGATGTTGTTTCACAACCCAGTATGGCGTGACAAAACGGCATCAGCTGGAAAACTTCTGATCCTAGCTTGTCTTTTATCTGACAAACATCCCTCGCTGATTATTCACTTCCAAATTTCGCTTCCAGCGAGAAGTAAACTCGATTTGAACTCGTGTCTACATGACAGATGAGGAGGACGAGAACATCTGTGTCATCAGCAACCAAAATGGTGTCGCTATGGAGTGCAGTTTCCGTAGGCTTCTTCACTATGTCTAGATCAGCATCTCCTTCAGAGTGGTAAACATCGCAACCACTGGCTACCAGAGTGTTTCCAAGAATCTTCAGAAAACGCGATTTGTTCTCCTTGCATTAAAGAAACTCCTCTTTCTTCATGCAAAGATTAATGCCTTCGGTAAATAACACTTCGCGGCCGACAGACTCAGGCCGACGCAAGTGGGTTGCCTTCCGCATACAAGGTCTTGGGGACTGAGCATCAAACCCACATGATGATAGACTGCTTTTCCTAGCTCGGGCTTGTTGGCCTTTCGCATGAATCCGTTTCTTTCGAAAAGAGGAGGATGAATGGTACAGAGCTCAAACTTGAAATAATCTTCCTTGAGACTTGACCTCTGGGTAACGATAATGAACTTCTGAAAAAGTAGCGCCGGGTCGATGTGCGCCACTTCAGAAGAGCCTGACTTTTTTGTCCTCATCATAGTCACTTTGTCTTTCTTTTAAAAGACGTGTTGCTTCAAGGTCTTTTCCGACATCTGTCTAAAATTTTCTTCCTAGCAGATTCGGCTTCGTCAACATTCACGCCTGGAGATAAAGTTACTCCATTTGCAATGTTTCTCAGTTGTACATTGCCTTTGAATGGGGATGACACTTCGAAGAAATCTACCAAATTCGTGGTATATTCACAGTCACGGGTTTCTCTGTTCAGACTCAAGTCACGATGTTCTCGCTTCTAGATTAGCCGATATTCACCAGGTTCTGCTTCAACAGGTTGACCTCAAGACACAGCGGCCTTGATAGGACCCAAATCACTCTCTGTTCTTCAGTCATGCCACCACCAGAACTACCAATGTCTTTAGGCTTCGCATGTACTCTTGTTCAATAACTAAGTCTGCTGAGAGCCCGGCCCAGCGCCAGAGACCAGCGCCAGAAAGCCCGGCCCAGAGCCCGGAAACCATGTTGCTTGTTCAAGTAAAAGGCACTGTTTAATTTAGATTCACTAATTTTTTTATGTGAAAAGGTTGAATATATTCTAGGGGTGATGAGGGGTGGTTCCACGTGGATGACAGAGGGGGTTGGTGTGTATTGTGATGGTGGTGTTGGAGTGTTTTGCTTGCTATTATGAATGGCTTGGCTTTTGAAAAATTTGAATGAATGGGTTGAATTGTAACTTTTAACAAGAAATGTCTGAATAGTCTTTTGGTGGAGATGGGGCGATGTCAGAAGGGTGCCACAGAGCAGTAATAGTGTAGCATTGTGGCTTGGATTGCTTAGAGTATAAAACTCTAGCAAACAAATGGTGACTTCTCTGTTTTCAAGTAAAAAAAACTTTTAATTTAGATTCACTTGCTTTTTCTGCGGGAAAACGATTCAAAATGTCCTAGGGGTGATGAGGGGTGGTACCACTTGGATTATGGAGGGTTGGGAGGCTGGTGTATAATTTCGCAGCTGCGTGGAGTTTTCTTGAGGCTATTTTGATAGTGCGGCTTGCAAAATCAATGGTTGAAGCATAGTATTTAAAAAGAAATACCTGGAAGATGTCTTGCGGGAGATGGGGCGATGTCGGAGGGGTGCTATAGAGCAGTAATTGTGTGGCTTTGTTGCATGTGTTGCCTTGGACTGGTACATTCTAGAACTGAAAGATAAAGCGGGAGGCATTAATTTAATTTTTCGGTAAAGGGGGACTGAAATCTAACGTTCCTGTCTAAGAAAAGATGCATTTCGTTAAAAGTCTTTCAAAAATACCTCTTAATATGCTTCAAAAGAAACCACTAATATCAGCTCGCCCTCTCAAAATGATTGTTAGGGGACGGGGGAAGGCTCACAGACAACGGGGTATTTTACTTAGAAGTTCTTAATAGGGCACAAATTTGCATCTAATATCAGCGATATCCCTCTGGTATTGCATGCTAGGATAGAACTTTTATTTACAAGTCCAGAGGGGTGTGTCACGGGAGTCCTGCCAACTGTGTTCCCTTTAATAGAATCGGTGACCGCGTTACACAAGTTTGACGGCTTGAGGGGATTGTAGCTCCAGTTATCTAATGTGCTAGAAAAAAATGGCGGTTGCTAAGGGGTAACATTGAGCATATTCCATAATGGCCGTCTAAGTTTTTTAATAGAAAAATATCGTGGTGGATTACCCCCCCCCCCTGGGAAGCAAGTTTAGACATGATTCCTTACAAAATGCCCGTTTAAGTTTTCTGTTTCTGGCTAGAATAGAAACGGTAAAAATCGGCAATTAAAAAATGGAACAAAAACAGATTCTAATAGAAACGTGGAAAAAAACAGAATTCCGTTTTTTTAGTTTTCTTATAGAAAAAAAGAAACGGGCCATTTTTTTCTTTTTAACGGTCGTTTTAACAGATATTTCCTTTTTTTCAGTTTTTTAGGCTTATGAGAATAAAATAAACATTGACAAGCATTGATTAATAAAAAGTTCTATTTGACCTTTTTTAAAAAATTCAAAATGGCTACATAAATCAAAACTTATCACTTAGAAACATTCGAAGTACAAATGAATTTGCAGTCATTCGTGAGCACTGTTTTTGAGTAAATTACCCAGCAATACTAAATGAACTCGCACTTGGTACTGAAGTTGCAGGCATTGTGAGATGCATACAAGCAATTTCACTTAACTCTGAGTAAGTTTAGAGATAGTCAGTCTAGCGGAACAGAATTATTTTTCAATATCTACGTTTCTCACTCAAGGACGCTGGAACTCTCTCTTCATACGCCCTAATAATATTTGCTGCCGCGCGTGCAGTGCTTGTATTGTTAGCATTTTGATTTGAAGAGTTCATCCGAAGCCCATTCGTGTTTTAGCAAAATTTAGCAAACAAGCTGTCTTCTTGATGTGGAGTCGATGATGCATTTGCGTTAGTTTTTGTCTTGATAGGAGTGACGTCAATTGGGAAAGTTGCAGAGTTCAATTGGATTTCAAGGGTTCTTCTGTGTTCTTCTTCTCGAAAATGAACTGCTGGAGAAGTGAAGAGACGGACTGACGAGCTGAATCTCTCTCTGTATCGTTCATTGTTTCGTAGATTGCAGGGTATAAAAAACCAGCTCTTGTGAAGAGTAGCATCTCATACTTAGGACTGTTAAAAAAATATCTCCTGGGTTGGACAGCAAATAATTCCTTCATGCCATTGACTGACTCGGGAATTTCACTACTATCTGGCGTCTCACAAAATAACTGAAGTCCTTTAATCATCAGAACAACTTTGCTTGCCGAAATATAGTTATACATGCTAACTATCACCGTTGCCTGTTTAAACGGGCGAAGAACCTCAATGACAGCTTCCACACGGACCACTCATTGTTGCTAAGTTCAAGCTCTCTGATTTTAGCATCAAGAAGGCTTTGGTTGAAGAATTTGCGCAGTGGTTCTTTACGGGCACAATACATTTATATCATAGTAAGGGTGCTGTTCCATCCAACATTCATGTCTTTTGTGATGGATGGAATAAGATTATATGTCTCTATACATGACAAGGGTCCGAATCCAATAAAAGTCGCAAAATTGCGATACGATTCTTTTCGCAACCAAAACATGGAAAATGAAGAAAAACGGGTTTAAGAAAACAGAAACGGCAAAAACGGTAAGAAAAAAAAACAAAAGAAACTAAAACGGTAATAAAAAAAATGGTTACTTGTTTTCTTTTTTTCCGTTTTCTAAAAAAAAAGAGAACAGAAAACGGAAAAAACTGCGGAAGAAAAACAGAAACAGAAAAGGAAACGGAAACGGTGCCTACCCCTAATTCCCACGCATTGGGCAAGAAAATAGTTAAACAATTCAAGCTAGCAACGTAAAATTTGGGAGTATTTTTGAAGCCATGGGCAATAGGGTTGTAGACTGAATCTTAAGAAACAATACACGAAATTAATCCAGATAACTTGACCTTGAATACATTTACAAATAAGGTAAACTAAAAATTATGTTGCATTTGTACCTTGGAAAAACTGTAAGACTTGCTGAGCATCAAACTTAACAGTTGAAAAAGTGAAATCGAAAAAGGTCAATTAAGTCCTGATAAAAGAGTAGCAAATATCAGAGGTAGCAATTTTTAAGGTGACAAGAACTTTGTTAGGTGCCGAAAAAGAACCTGATTAAAAAAAATTAAAATAAAGCGAGTTAATAGATACCGATACCGATCAAATACCGAGGATCAGAGGTAGTGGATAAAGTAGCAAGACAGAAAGGGTACATAATCTTATTGAGGGGAAAAATTACGCGGTGGAATTCTAGCCCTGTAAAATTGCCTCAAAACTTTTGTCAAAATGGAAAGAGGTAGAAGTGGCCAGTGTCCCAAATTTCACGGTTGAATATTTTAGATGCTAAGGGACTACACATGTTCTGGAAGTTTGTGACACAGTAGAATATATGGACATGAATATGTGCTTCGTTTTCATTTTCGTTTTTGCTTTCTTGTTTTGTGGAGTTTTTGATTTTAAAGTAGGCCTCATTTTCAATAAGGAAGAGTTGATTCTATCTTTACGGGCAGCTTCACCCTGTACCTAAATGTAAAAACGTTTGAGGTACCAAAAAATACGAAAAAAGGAGCTCAAGCAGCTAGTTTTCAAGAACATTGGGTGCGGAAATATTTCTCAATGAACGGAAAGCGAACCACTAAGGATTGATATCAGCTACGCCAGTTTTTTCTGGTTCCCCTCTCAACTAAACTTATAGATTTTTCAATAAGTTATGCTTTACTAATTTATTTTCTAAAAGTCTATCAGAACTTGAGAGTTTCTTGTTTATAATCGAATTCTGCAAAATATTAGCTGGAATGTTCAGAGGAAGGCAATATTCTTATCAATATAGTGCATTTGAGACTCTCTAGTGTGCTCCTTAGAGTACTGAAATCAACGATAAACTTAAAAAGGTTTGAATGTTGTCATTACTTCAGTTTCTCAAAGCTTCCGCCTGTAATCTTAAATATGTATTTAAACTTGACGACCTTTAAAAAACCTTTTAAGAATGTTAGGCTTATTCGTATTTTTTTGGTACCTCAAACGTTTTTAACATTTAGGTACAGGGTCAAGCTGCCGGTAAAGATAGAATCAACTCTTCCTTATTGAAAATTACTTTAAAAACAAAAATTCCACAAAACAAGAAACGTTTTGAGTTTGGCTCAGTTATTTATCGTAATTTCTGTTCGTTTTGGTTTCATTTATTTATTGATGGTGATTTGTGGTAGTTTTATGCTAGGAAGATTATTTGACTTTATTTCTGCTCATTTTTGGTTTAATGAAGCTCTTTACTTTTCTTTGAATTTTTTTCGTGGAAAAAGCTTTTTTTAATTAATTTGTATTCATTTTCATTGACATAGTTTTTTTCGTAGAAAAAATTAATATGTTTTCGTTTTTTCTATAAGAATCCATAGTTTGGCCTACTATTTGTATATTAGATCAACTTTTTCGCCAATATTTAANTTGGCCTACTATTTGTATATTAGATCAACTTTTTCGCCAATATTTAATCCTGACACAAATATTAATGTTTCCAGGTCAACTCCTGAACTTCCTCTTGAAAGTCTGTGTGGGCACACTGTATTTCAATTTTGCTCCGTACAGTTTCAATATTTCCCAAGTTGTTCGCCTTAACATCATTAGTTTGAAGCAGCAGAAGTAGTAGCAGTAGAATTAATAGTATTATCCGTAGCTTTAGCGGTAGTAGTAGTAGTAGTAGTAATAGTAGTAGCATTATTAGTAGTGTAGGCCCTGAGTTTTCAAACGCATCCCTAGAGAAATTAACATAGGGAAATTAACACATGTTTGATGGTTATTGTTGTTATGTTATGTTTCATGGTTATGTTATGTCTATGTTATGCTATAATGTTATGTTATGTTTATGTTGTTTCATGGTTATGTTATTTTGATGTTATGTTGTTAGGTTATATTGATGTTGTTTCATGGTTATGTTATGTTGTTATATTGAAGGTTATGTGGTTTGATGGTTATTGTTGTTATGTTATGTTGATGTTATGTTATGTTGTTATGTTATGTTGGTTATGTTATGTTGTTTGATCTTGTTTGATGTTTGATGGTTATGTTGTTATGTTATTTTGATGTTTTTTTATGGTTATGTTATGTTATGTAATGTTGTTTCTTGGTTATGTTATGTTTCAATGTTATGTTTTTATGTTGATGGTCGTGTTGTTATCTTGATGGTTATGCGGTTTGATGTTATGTTATGTTGATGCTATATTATTATTGATTATGTTATGTTGATGTTGTTTCATGGTTTTGTTATATTGATGGTTATGTGGTTTAATTTTATGTTATGTTGATGTTATGTTATTTTGTTGTGTTATGTTGATGGTTATGTTGTTTCATGGTTATGTTATGTTGAAATGGAAATTTTCCCTCCTGTACGTGTTTTGAAATTTTGGTGAAAAATGCTTCCTGAGCTAAGGGAAACCACTCGGGGAGGGGGGGGGTGGGACTGGACACTTCCTCGTAGGCGATAAGGGAACAGGTCGTTACTTTAGTGGAGGGAGGCAGGATAACCATAGATGTACGCCTGAAAGTTAGCGCTTTGTGTAACGATAAAAAATTAAACAGTGTTGAGCTGGTGACGGAGAAAACGGCTCCCCTCCCCCCGAGTCCTCTCCCTTTGTCTTTCCTTAAATTTTACATGTTATTCTTTATCATTTTAAAGCTGCAATAACGCCTAAAAACTACATCTATTATCAATGCATCCTCTGCTTGCTACAAGATGTGAGCTGGAACCTATTGTTAGGACAATGTGAAATATCAATGAATTTATCTTAATGAAAAATGGGTATTTCCTTAAAAGCTCTTAATGTGTCTTAAATTCCATCTTATATCACTCCCCCTCCCCTAACCTGCGGATTTGCAGGCTAGAAGTCCCGGTTTTCTATATTAGATGGTTCTTTTTTGCGTATATGATAATATGACATTTTCATCTTTAATTTTTTGTCGTGTTTTTTACCTGTCTTTTTTAAGTTTTATTGTCTTTTATAAGTCTTTTTTTATTTTTTAAGTCTTTTTCAAGTTTTATTGACTGAAAATTCGTTTTTATTTTTATTGTCTGTGTTTTTAAGATTTATTGTTTGGGACGAGTAAGACACGCATTTCCCCTTGATTAATATTTTGAAAGCAAATACCCCCCCCGGAGCACATCAAATTTGGCAATAAACACGCTGTTCTAACGACTGCCAAAAAATTGGAAATCTCACTAATATCAGGTCACCCATGGGATGGGGGAGGGGGCGGTGTCACATTGGTGAAATGCTCTGGTAGTCTGGAGTATTTTGCGGGGTGTTATGAATGGCTTGGGGTGCAAAAAGCTTGAATCATGGGATTCAGAACCACAATTTTTATTAGGACATGCCTGAAAGCTTTCTTGAGGGGGGAGATGTAGCGATGTCATGGGGGTTGTTTAATATAATCCATAATTTACCAATGCGGTATGCACTGTCATTGATTAATATACTCTAGAGCTTAAAGATAAGTCAGGAGGTGGAACCTATTGTTCAAGCTCTTAATATGGTTTAAATTGCATCTAATATCAATCCCCAATCCCCTACTCTCTGGAGGAGGGGTTGTAGGCTAGAAGCTCCCCCTCCGTTTTTTGTAATAGATGGTTCTTTTTTTGCGTATATGATAATATGACATTTTCATCTTTTATTTTCTTGTCTTGTTTTTAGCTGTCTTTTTTATGTTTTATTACTCGTCAATTTGTTTTTATTTTCACTGTCGGTGTTTTCAAGTTTTACTGTTTGGGATGAGTAAGACACGCACTTCCCCTTTACTAATATCTTGAAAGCAAATACTCCCCCGGAGTGCATCAAATTTGGCGATAAACAAGCTGTTCTAACGACTGCCAAAAAAGGAAAATCTCACTAATATCAGGTCACCCAGGTGAGGGGGGAGGGGGAAGTGTCACATGGTTGAAATGCTCTGGTAGTCTGGGGTATTTTGTGGGGCGTTATGATTGGCTTGGGGTGCAAAAAGCTTGAATCACGGGATTGAGAACCATAATTTTTATTAGGAAATGCCTGACAGATTTATTGAGGGGGGAGATGTAGCGATGTCATGGGGGTTGTTTAATATCATCCATAATTTACCAATTCGCTATGCATAGTCATTGATTAATATACTCTAGAGCTTAAAGATAAGTCAGGAGGTGGAACCTATTGTTAGGATAATGTGAAATATCCATAAATTCATCTTATGAAAAAGGGGTGTTTCCTTAAAAGCCCTTAGTATGCCTTAAATTCCATCTAATATCACTCCCCCCTCCCCTAACCTGTGGGGTTGCAGGCCTGAAGTCCTGGTTTTCTATAATAAATGGTTCGTTTTTGCGTATATGATAATATGACATTTTCATCTTTTATTTTTTGTCGTGTTTTTTAGCTGTCTTTTTTAAGTTTTATTGCCTGTCAATTTGCTTTTATTTTCATTGTCTGTGTTTTTAAGATTCATTGTTTGGGTAGAGTAAGCCACGCATTTCCCCTTTATTAATATCTTGAAAGCAAATACCCCCCCCCCCCGGAGTGTATCAAATTTGGCAGTAAACACGCTGTT
>JAQQPU010004493.1:20819-41167 GCA_029168905.1 Artemia sp. Kazakhstan ARC1039
TTTTCTGTTATAGATGGTTCTTTTTTTGCGTATATGATAATATGACATTTTCATCTTTTGTTTTTTGTCGTGTCTTTTTTATGTTTTATTGCTCGTCAATTTGTTTTTATTTTCACTGTCGTTGTTTTCATGTTTTGTCACCCAGGGGAGGGGGTAGGTGTCACATGAGGGAAATGCTCTGGTAGTCTGGGGTATTTTGTGGGGCGTTATGATCGGCTTGGGGTGCAAAAAACTTGAATCACGGGATTGAGAACCATAATTTTTATTAGGAAATGCCTGAAAGACTTCTTGAGGGGGGGGGGGGTGGCAACGACCGCCCGGGGGGGGATGTTTAATATCATCCGTAATTTACCAATTTGGTATGCATTGTCATTGATTAATATACTCTAGAGCTTAAAGATAAGCCAGGAGGTGGAACCTATTGTTAAGATAATGTGAAATATCCATAAATTTATCTTAATTAAAAAGGGGTATTTCCTTAAAAGCTCTTAATATGACTTAAATTGCATCTAATATCACTCCCCCCTCCCCTACCCCCTGGGGTTGCAGGCTAAAAGCCCCGGTTTTCTATAATAGGTGGTTCTTTTTTTTGCGTATATGATAATATGACATTTTCATCTTTTATTTTTTTTCATGTTTTTTAGGTGTCTTTTTTATGTTTTATTGCTCGTCAATTTGTTTTTATTTTCATTGTCTGTGTTTTTAGGACTTATTGTTCGGGACGAGTAAGACACGCATTTCCCTTTTATTAATATCTTGAAAGCAAATACCCCCCGGAGTGTATCAAATTTGGCAGTAAACACACCGTTCTAACGAGTGTTTCAGCCATCTGGGAATTTTTCCTTGTAACAATGTGGTGGAGTTTTGCTAGCTGGGGGATATGTCTGGAAAAACATCACAGGGGAGTTTTGCTAGCTGGGAATTTTGTCTAGAAACAACGTGGGTAGTTTTGCTAGCTGTAGGGGGGGGGGAGGTTATGTCTTGAAAGGCATCGTGGGGAATTTCAGCCACCTGGGAGGTGTGTCTGAACATGCATAGGATGCATGTTTTTATCTAGAAACATGACATTCGCTAGAAATCTAGCCTAGACAAGACAATTTATTTCAAATGTGTCCTGCAAACATAACAAGCATCAGCATAACAAAGAAACATCAAACAGCGTAACCAACAAACACAACATAACATAAACCATGAAACAACATAACCATCAATATAACATAACTATGAAACAACATCAACATAACATGATCAACAATAACATAACATCAAACTGCATAACCATCAAGATTACAACATAAATGTCAAACACAAACATAAGTAGGGAGCCCCCAATAGATACGGAACCTACATAATTTATGCATGTTTTTATGGTTTTTCTCTCTGAGGATGTTTTTTCATGGTTTTTCTCACTTTGATGTTTTTTCATGTTTTTTTTTCCGTTTGATGGTTATATGATGTAGAGATCTGGTTATTGGATGGTTGTTTGATGGTTATGAGTGTTAGTCAATTTGTTTGTTATTTTCTTGGATGTCAACATAAATTCACACCAACAATTTCTGGATGTAGACATCTGGTTATTGGATGTTTCTTGGATGGTTATGAGCGTTGGTCAATTTGTTTGTTTTTTTCTTGGATGTCAACATAAGTTCACTTCAACAATTGCTGGATGTAGACATCTAATTATTGGATGTTTCTTGGATGGTTATGAGTGTTGGTCAATTTGTTTGTTGTTTTCTTGGATGTCAACATAAGTTCACATCAACAATTGCTGGATGTAGACATCTTGTTATTGGATGTTTCTTGGATGGTTATGAGTATTGGTCAATTTATTTGTTTTTTTCTTGGATGTCAACATAAGTTCACATCAACAATTGCTGAATTATTGAGTCTAACGGGACAGGGTCAATGACACTTCTTTCAAGGTTAATTTGTTTTCGTTTCTAAGCGTATTGATCGAGTCTGACGGGACAAGATCACGTGTCTCTTTCTAAGCCAATCAGGGAGTTACGTAAGGTTTCCATTTACATCACAATTCGCCCTTGAGATTTTGTATATAACGGACATGCATTGAGGTTAAATTATCATACAGTCTCAAGACATTATGGATAGAGCATCAAGTATTATTGACATGGAAACTTTAGCTACACAAATATATAATGTGAGTTCTGTTTAGTAAATTTTCTTAGGTTTTTCCAAATAAAATTATTTTTTTGTATCCCCCCCCCCAATATCTTCAAATTCAGAGTATACCCCCCCCCCCCAAAAAAAAAATTTTTTTATACTTTCTTTCAAAATATACTCTTTTTTCCACTATGTAAACACACCCCTCCCTCCCACCATTCATCATCATTTAATTTTTTCAATTGAAGTTATTACTCAAAAAGCGTCATTTTCACACACGTTTAAAACCATTAAAATCTTCACACTTGCGATTTAACCTAACCTGTGTGTGAATACATCTCAAAAGGGGAGCTTCGTAAACAAATCTTCTTGCACGCAAATTATCTAAATTAACAAAACAAGGGTGGTAGCTAGACACGGAAATGATTAAGGCTAAAGGCTTTGCGTAATTCTAGACGGTTTGAAAAAGGGAAATGAATTAAGAGTTATTTTTAGGACATGGAAATTATGTAAATGTCAAATGCAAAGAGTCCTTAAGAGTGTACATTATTCCTTTTTCTATACCTTTCTTTCAATAAAGTTTCTTTTATGTTCTCAGGGGGGAGGGTATGAAAACTATGCTTTTTAACTATGATAGTATTAGGCTTGAAAACAAAGTCGATAATTTAGGGGGGGGGGGTAAAATTAGATCTATGTCTCTTACACTCTAAACGAAATGCATCTTTTATTAAAAGAATGGAAAAAGATTGCTTTTGCAGACAATTATACCTAATGAGAGGAGTATATTTCAAATGACTTTGACGAAAGCAAATAATGTTTTAGTTAAATCTTCAAAGTTTTACCTTTCCGGAAAGGAAGGGATGGGGCAATTTCAATGCTCTTATTCGCGAATTCATGGATTTTATCTACTCTTTAGATGATTAATAGTTTGAGAGGCTTTACTAAAAATCTTTCTTTCACTAATTTCTGTTCTTCAGTAAAAGGGGAGTCGGTATTTTATACTAAATTTTCTTCTTTTTTAAGGATGATTAAGACAAATGCCTTCCTCCTACTCCTCCTGAAAAGAGAGCAAGGGGTAAAAATAAAACCTCTGTGAAAGCGACAGTTGTACAATATGGCCGCTGGCCGAGGCCCTCTAGCCCTACACTGCCTGCCCAAGTTTCATCTCCGTAGAAAACAATACCGCCAGGCCGAAAACTAAAAAGAGAGTGGATGGCTGCTTTCAATCCTGCAGCCCCACCTACGCAAGATCATGAGGTAGCCGGCCCGTCTCCCCCTTATCATACTTTGTCGAGGCTCTCAGGGGCTGCCCCAACTACATAAGATCATGAGATTGCCCTCCAACACGCTCTACCAGGACCATCCGGCACCCAAGTGCAGCCGGAATTTGGAGATGTAAGCATTTTTGCCTCTAGTTTCTACCTGGTTATAGAAATATCTATCTATTTCTTACAACTTTTTTAGGCCTTTCTTTTCGCCATTTTTCAACACAGTAAAAGTATGTCAGAGATATTAAAGGACATTTTTCGCTAAATATTTTTTCTCCGAAAGGAAATATAATGTTTTCCCTTTGAATCATGTCAAGTGCATGCATTCACCCTGCTAAATTAGGTTAGTGAAACCAAAAAGGCACTATATTCTGGTCATAGTAAGCCTAGGTAATTTCTACTGAGATATAAACGAAAGGTTAATCTTGCTTCTACAAACTTCTTAAAAAACAACTTTCTATCGGAAAGAGTTGTGTATCATGATAGTAGATGGCTATCCATTTCAAATCATGTTTTTTTTCCAAAGCAGATAAAGAGTATTAATATGTTTTTTTTTGGGGGGGGGGGGGGGGAATGTTTGAACAAAATCAAAACCTACTATGTCATGTTTTAGATTGTAAATATCTTATATTAAGTTGGAACTTTCAGGATATATATAGTAGTGAATTAACCAAATGCTACTAAGCGTGTTTTTAAGAACATATGTAAATAATAATCCAATTTTAAAAATAGGGTGATTTAGACACTTTGAAAATAAGCTATTTTCTTTTATAGATTGCATTGGTTCCATATTCATTCTCTCCGTCCTCATCAGTTGGAGAAGAAGAAGACGCATCTATGGAGTTTTGCGATAATGAAACATCTACTATCAGTGAATGGCATGGCAATTCTCTAGAAATGCCGTTTAATATTGATGATGATTTTCTAACTAATTATTTTAATGTGGAACCTAGCACAGTTGAACAAGGCAAAATAGCTAATTCAGATTTGGACTTGCCTTTGCTAAGTCCGAATACACTACACATTTTATGCGATTTTGCCAATGAATTAACAGATAACCCTTCCCCCTCAGATTACATGAACATAGTTCAAACAAATGAAATGACTTCTCATAGCCCTATTGTTGAACAAAGTGGGGCTGGAGGGGGGATAATATACAAGAGGGGGGGGGCGACAATACCCAATTTACGACACTTCCGGACTTCCAGCGGTCAAAATCGATATTAAATACCATAGTCGTCAATACTGCGACTTTCGGGAATCCATTTAATTCGCTTATGGGGGGGGATTTTATATTTGACCCTATAGATATTGTTCATGTATATGTAGATAAAATTCGTGCACTGTTAGAAAACCAGATTCAGTTGTGGGGTGTAGGGGCGCTATTAAGGTTTCAGTTGTTTTAAAGGTATTTTATTTAAAATGAGGGTAAAAGTGAAGTTTATTATCATTATGTACACACTGAGATGCTAGTGGTCTACCTGCATTTAGAAAATTACGAAACAGTTTTTATGGAATTGGTAGGTCACATTATTACGCATCTCGAAAATTATCATGAGAATGGTAGTGGATCTGTGAATCTTTTTATTGAAAATTTAAGCGTAAATATTTGTAAATCTAAAAAGGATTTTATTTTAAGAGGGGGCATGGGGGAGGGAATGTAATTGACTTAAAATAGTAATTTTAGAGGGATTGCACATCAATCATGCAATGTGAATGTCAGCCAGCAGTTTTTTATACCGGTTTTCATTCACAACGCAAAGTATGATTTAAAATTTATTTTACCGGCTTTGGAACGTATGCACAGGGAGGGAGGGGAGTAGATAGTCGATGGGTAAACAATTCATTTACCTATAATATTATCCCCTAATCAGCCGAGAAGTTGGTGCTTCTCGATTTGAAATGGCAGGTAGTGAATAACGGGCATACGTGTTGGAATAAAATCAGGTCTTTAGATTCATTTAGTATTTTCCCCAAGGAATTGAGCTAATTGATTCAAGTGCAGAAAAGAGACAATTTTGATAGTTTTCCTTTGCTTAAACAGCACTTTCCAGACAGTGAAATGTCTACAACTATTATTTAATGCATACAACTATTACTGTTCTGGCGCTCGGTTAAGTGAGGAGAAACTACCTCCAATTGAAGCTTTCTATAATTCACTCACCAACAGTGAGTGCACTGCCGAGGAATACGAATTTGCCAAGAGGGTCTGGGCTAAGGGTAATTGTAAAAATGGGTGGGATTATTGTAGACTGTACTTGGCCAGTGACCTTTTAACTCTGTTAGATAGTGTCTGTAAAAACACAGACCAAATCTATTCAGAGTTTGGACTAGTTATAGGTTATTATTTTTCCACACCACATTTGGCGATGGACTTGATTTTAAAAATTAGTAGAGAAGAAATAGGGTTGATCACTGATGTGGATCAACACCTTTTTCTAGAAAGATCAATGAGGGGGGGTATGTTTTTCATGAAAATCACGTTTTGACAACAGATCTAAGCGGGCAAGACACTGGTGTAAAGTTAAATGCAGTTTTCCTTGACGAACTCGTTGTATCCCTCGGCAATGTCTCACTACTCTTTGCCGTGTGGAAACTATAAATGGCTTGAGAATCCTTCTGAGATCCCCGATATTCACGTCGTCGAGGACAATGCACCACAAGGATGATTCTTTGAAATTGAAGGGCACATTCCATTGGCGCTTCATGATTCTGTCAAAGATTTTGTTTTCCCCTGTATCAATCGACCAGTGACAAAGGACTCGCTGAGCCCATACAATCGATCATTGGTTGAAGATATGGGGATGCACTGACCCCCTCCAAGCAGAAACTGATTGCAGATTTAGACCCAAAACAGACTATCGTTAATCACCATATGCTTTTGTGCTGGATGGTGAACAATGGTTTCAAGATCACAAAAATACATAGGGTCCTGCAATTCAGTCAAAAACCTTATTTGAAGACGTTTATCGATACCTTTGTCGATAAACGCTCTCGGGAAAAAAATAAAGAAGAAAAGGAAATGTACAAGCTCATTTTAAATTCAGCGTTTGGCAAAATATGTGAAAGCGTATGGAATAGATCTTGTTGTGACGTCGTGACTGACCCAAAAGAATGTGCACGAATTATTGCAGTCCCCAGTTTTACATCGATTCACGAGCATAGAGGCAAGCATGGTTCTTCTACACAGAAAGAAAAGAAATATGGTGCTGAACAAGAATATAGCGGGAGGTAGTTCAGTACTTGAAATTTCCAAAAAGCTCATGTTGTCCTTTTTTTACAATGTGTGCAAGGTACAATGGCCAAGGGATGGGGAGGTTCAAGTTTATTATGGGGATGCAGATTTTCTGTTGTTAAAAGTTAAAACCGGGGATTTATTAAATGATTTAGAAAATGGGGAACACATCAGCTCGCGGATGGATTTCATTAACTGGAATGCATCCCTCTACCCCAAGTTGGTGAAACGTCAGGCGCCCAATCAGCTACTCATGTTAAACTCAGAGACGGGGAGCGATTAATATCCAATTGGGTGTTCCCCGGTCCTAAAACTTATTGCGTGGAAACCAACAACAAAGATGTAAAACAGGCGTGTAAAGGGGTCCCTACACATTTTGTAAAAAACAATTTCAACATGAGTGTCTACAGAAACTGTTTAGAGAGTAGTCTAGTGCCGAGAGCACAAGTGCTTGCAATTCGTTCTCTGCAGTATACAGTTCGCTCTCTGCAGTTGAAAAGAATGCCGTGTCGTGTATATCCGACAAAGTCTTTGTGCTCAAAAATGATGTAAATGTACTCCCCCACGGTCACTATCGAATTTCGAACCGGGTTGAATGTGTAGACTATCGCAACCAATTCGGTCTGGATAAATTAAATTAACGTAACCTAACCTCACCTGATAAATTAACCTAACCCAACCTAACCTGATCTGATAAATTAACTTAAACGCTTAAACCTAACCTAACCTGACCTGCAGCAGCGACGGCGACTATTGTATACAGTTTTTCCACAGTGACCCCGGGGGTGGGGGGCTCCGCCCGTGGCCGGCCATCGCCCCACGGCTCCCCGGGGGGTTGGGGGTAACGCCCGTGGCCGGACTTCGGCCCGCGGCTACCCGGAGGGATGGAGGGAATTTTTTTAATTCATAGTGTTCAACTGTGCTGTATTTTAAGTTGTTTCTATGTTAATATGTTGTTGTTGTACAAATAGTGATGTTGTACAAAAATGTGTGTGTACTATTACTGTTGTTATTGCTGTACAAAAAGTGTTTTTGACAATAAATGAAAAAATGTTGTTGTAAAAATAGTGTGTGTTGTTCTTGTTGAACAAAAAAAAATGTTTTTGATAATAAATATTGTTGTTGTTGTTTTTGATAATAAATATTGTTGTTGTTGCTGCTGTACAGAAAAAGTGTTTCTGTTCAACAAGTGAAAAAATGCTGTTGGACAAATAGTTTTATTATTTCTGTACAAAAAAGTGTTTATGATAATAAATGTTCTTCTTGAACAAATAGTGTGTTTTATTCATGCTGCACAAGTGTTTTTATGTTAATAAATGAAGGATATATTGTATTTGTTGTTCTTGTTAACGTAGATAGATCAATGGGAAAATTACTATTATTTATTCATTGGACAAGTATGGTTTACAGTTAGTTGTAGTCCGACTGTTGTCAACAGCAGTATGTATCAATTTAAAACACCATTCAGGTCGTTTCTGTGTGGTCCATCAATGTCGGGGGAAACGACACTTTTAGCTAAAATAATTCAAAGTTATAATAAAATGTTTTTGAAAAAACCAAAGAAAATTTATTATTGCCATAGTATTTGGCAGGAATCCTACGGTCAAATAAAAGCTATTGTCAAATCCATACCAATACAATTCATATGGGGACTTGATGTTTTCAATAGTATTGAACTAAACTCGTGGCTGATGATTGATGATTTGGCTGAATCAATTGAACAGTTCTCACAGGAAATGCTACAGCTGTTTACCGTTCGCTCTCATCATGAACACATTTCCATAACCCTAGTTCTACACAATATATTTCATCAGAGCAAATGTATGAGAACCCTTGCTTTGAATTGCACCATCTATATTATCTACCGAATTGTTCGTGATTTTAGCTCGCTAATAACTCTCAATAAGCAAATATATCCAGGCGCCCCCAAATTGCTGCTGTCAGTGTACACTCAGGCGACAAATAAGCCCTGCGGGTACATTTTGCTAGATCTTAATCAGAGCACACCCGAGGATCTACGTGTAGTCACAGATCATTCGACAAAGAAATTACTGTATATCTTCCGGTGAACAGTAGAAAAAGCTATTAGTTGCCATCATAACACTGAAGAGACTACACGAATAACAGCATTTATTTTCCGTTTTAGGCACTTAAAACCTCCACTCAGGAAGGCCATACTCAAACATGGTGTTGACAATGATTTCATTAATCTAATATCTGAACTTTGTTTAGATTTAACTGAGGGCAATGTGCACTTGCCAGAAGGTGTTAGACAACAGACAAAGCAACATCGTTCCACTGTACGTGCCTTGGCTTCCAAAAACAAGGGAAAAATTTTTAAACGAAAACTTCTCCTTCAAGCGGGCAGTAGCGTTTTTACACTTTTACTGCCAATAATTGCAGGACTTGTAAACAGTTTTCTCTAGATGGCTAAACTCTATAAATTGACGCCATTTGAACTTTTATCACCATTTTATCACCTGTGGAACATTTTGAAGACAATCTAAGCAAATTCATTAATGATGAGAATATTACCGATGATAAAAAGCTAGTTTTACTTCAAGATGTATTGCGACGTGTGGACAAATATAGACCTTATCGTGAGAAACCCACCGCCACCTTCACAGATCCGCCTAAACACATAAACATCTCAAGATTCTACACAATCAAAGGAGAAGGAATTGAATTCCATAGTGACATCAAGTGGAAACCTATTGCCAGTGACCTATCGAGAACAGAGTAAAAGAGTATTAACATATCTCATGTTGGAAAGTGGTGGTGATCAAGAACAGGTCAATAGCGCTGGGAAACGAATTATAATTCAGGGTAAAAGTTATAATCTAGTTGATTTAATTTGTGATATAGTGACGAATCGTAAAGGACTTATCATTTGACAATAATCTATACACCTCTCTAAATGCATCAAACTTCCCCAGAAGTCTTATTGGCAATAAGCAAATTCTAATGAAACTAAGAGAATATAGTCCTCCAACAACGACAACACCACCATTTAAAAAAGAATAAGATTCAATCTTGGAAAATACAAGCGGCAGCAGCAGCAGCAGCAATTATTTTATAACACCAGTGGCTGCTAGTCAAAAGCGAAGACGGATTGATTCACCCTCCAGTGTGCAAAAGGGGAGTGGACATTACACTACGTGTTTGCATTCAAAATGGGTGAGGTTCTGAAACATGTCTATGAAAATATGGGTGAAGCGGGAAGTCTAATTTTCCCCACAACACTTTCTAAAGTTGCCTCTAACATAGATGGTAGCACATTAAAAAAAGCAAAAGAGTATCTAGAAAATGAACCGAGTTACACACTGCATCGGAATCGCAGGCTTCATGGCAAACAATATCGACAAACTAAAGCCTTTTCCCTCTGCATATAATGCAAACTGATCTTTTAACTTTAGATGCGATTCAACGGCGTCACAATGCACAATACAAATATATTCTAGTGGCAATCAGTGTCTTTATTCGCTATGCCTATGCCATTCCAATGCAATCAAAGAGAGGTGTTGAAGTTGCTCATGCTTTAGAAAGTATTCTTGAACAGGATTGCTATAGAAAAATTCAATCGGATCGTGTTAGCGAAATTGTTAATCCTCATGTGCAAAAGGTTCTATTGAAATATAATACAACACTTTATCATAGTCACAGCCCGATAAAGGCTGCATTGGCTGAAAGATTGATAAGAAGGATTCGTCTATTAATTTCAAGATATTATACACTGAAAAATACTGCTTCTTTTATTCATGATTTAGATAAAATCATGCAAATATACAACCAACGACCCAATCGATCCCTGTCCAACTCATGCCCTCGGGAATTTCATTGCAGTGAAAATAAATTTGATGCTTTTCTAAAGCAATATTCCAATGGTAGTGGCAATGAGAAGAAAAAGAATAAATTCAATGTTGGTGATACTGTTCGAATTAATATAACCACCAATATTTTTGAAAAGGGGAATTATTTATGGAGCACTGAACTTTTTAAAGTGTCCAAAATCCTAGACACTACACCCATGACATATCGACTACGAGACACCAAATATGATGAGATTCTCAGCTGTTTTTATGAATATGAACTGCAAAAAGTTAGAAACACTAGTGAAATTTATCAAATTGAAAAGATATTAAAGAGTCGTACTCGCAGGGGCAAGAGACAGTTGCTTGTTCGCTGGCTAGGATACAACTCTGATTTTGATTCATGGGTCAGTGTTGAAGATATTGACAATGCCCAGTGATTTCTATGTGACTTTCATGTCCAATGTTTCTGATCCTCTTTACAATGATTTGAATAGAACAAGTGATTATTGGACGAAACTCTCTCCCACCATCAAGTTCGACGGCGCGTATGAAGTGGCTCTTGTCGACTATATTCTCAAAAAAACATATGACTTGAACAACAAAAACATGACTAAAAACAACAGCCTGAGATAGGACCACAAATATGAAATAAAAATTAGACCCTACGATTGGCCGCCACCCTCAGGTGATCAAGAACAAATTCAAAAGATCAATTGGATGAATTATCCATATATAGAATTACCCTACGAAGAACTCACCTGTATGAATGATTTATGTCGTTCTATCAATAAAAGAATTTCCGCTCGTAAAAAAGGAGCTTTTCATTTCAACTATTCAAAGGAGGAGGGCAAGATCTACATTAGTTCACCCATTGCCAATGAAAATGTTATTCTCAATGATAATCTAAAGGATGTTCTTGGCTTTAAGCTCAATATAATCAATGGTAAAAGTGCCGGAAACACTAATTTTATTTTTGCTGACTAACCGCCTGCCTTTTCCACGGACACTTGTATATTTCTCTAAGCTTCATTTGTGGAAACATCCCGGGTTGGCAATAGCAATGTTCCCCTCCTACGAGTTCTTGAACGAAAACCCAATCAAGAACATATTCACCACTACAATATAAAGCATCTTCAGTATATCCCCGTAAACACTTCCTATTTGAAACTCTGTCAGTTAACACTAAGAACTGAATTAGGTGATCCCCTGGCAATATCAAAAGGTTTGGCTGTGATTACATGCCATTTTCGACCCATCGTTCCACAAAAAGATGTCTAATAGAAAAGTGGTATTCATTTGTCCCGATATTGACTGCTATGTTAACACTCTTGGCCCAAGACAACATGGTAATGCAATGGAATATTACAAAGGTCGCTCGTCAATGTCTGGCTGTGGTCTTGGCAGTTGGTTTGCTAAGCTGTTTCGCTCTGCACTGCCTCTGGCTAGAAAATATACTGTACCGGCTGTGACAGATTTTGCATCCTCTACACTATACGATTGGAGCTCTGGCAAGGATTTTAGAAAAAGTGCTTCGGAAAATCTTAGGTCCAGTGCGCGAACCCTTGGCGAAAGATTAAAACAAAATACAAAAAGTTTAAAAAGGTCGAGAAACAGTGCACCAATCATCAGTCTCTACTCAGGTAAGAAACTAAAGACATCACCACTGTCAAAGAAAAGAAGGAAAAAGCCGACACGCACTGTAAACAAAAGAAGTAGTCCCAGAAAGAGAACTGTTAGATCGAAACTAGATTTCTTTTCCTAAGATGTCAAATCTACTGCATAAGGATTCTCAACCTTCAATCACCTCCTCATTGAATCTATTCAATGCAGAAAATGTTGATGCGAGTGTAACACATGGATACTATGAACAATTTTATCCACAACAACCCCTCTCCGATAATATCCACTTTCAAATTTATTCCAATGAGGACTAGCCTACTTTATGGACATGTCTTCGACATTTATAGATTTACGAATGAAAGTCCAGAAATCCGATAATACATTACCAGCTCTTGCCGATGGGATATCCTACGAAAATTGTATATTACATAATTTATTTCATCAAATCAGTGTCTACATAAATGGCACACTGGTGATCACAAGCAACAATCTCTCAAATTATACAAGCTATGCAATTCATGCTGATGACACCCAAGTCATACAAGGAATTGAGAGGCACCTCCAATGGATATGAATATATTACTAATACTGATAGTACAGATGCACTTAAAAATGCTACAACTAGTGAATTACATTTAGTTGGAAAAATATATCGTGAAATATTTAATATACCCCCAATGGCTACCACCCAATATTAAAGTGGATATAAAATTGACGCTTGCTCTATCCAATTTCATTTTACGAAAAGAACTTGCTGTCAATCCTGATGTAACTCTCTCCCTCACCTCGGCAATACTACATGTACGCAAAGATCAGGTTTTGAGTTCTGTTGCTTTGGCAGTGGAAAAACTGAGAGCCAGTGGAAATAATATTAAACTACTTGTTCCTCATACAATCACCAATCAGCATCATATTGCCAGAGGCTCACGCACCTTCACCGACTCATCCTTTATAAAGGGTGAAATTCCGTCAAAACTGGCCTTGGCATTTGTAAAAAGCGCTAGTGCAATAGGATCGTGGACTGGATGCCCACATAAATTTGAAATGTTTGGGCTTTCATCTCTTGTCTGAAAAGTAAATGGAATCCCACTCTACAATCTATATTTTGATAAATTCTATAGGACATTATACGAGTTGACAATACAAACCCTAGATCATGATTCACAACTATTTGAAAATGGTATAACCGAAGAAATGTTTGCTAAAACACATGGTATCATTGTATTGGATTTGTCTAGCACCCAGGAAAAGAGTATAGTACGTACGGGGAGTGTGCGTTTAGAGTGTACATTTGCCGACCCATTAGCTGCGACTATTGCACGAATCTCGCTAAATCAATTTGAAACCTATTGGGAAATCACTCCCAAAGGAAGTGTTCTATTAGACCTTGCACCATGAACACCAAGTCATCCACTTGGGTTTTTTGTAAGCAATACTCCCCCAAACTATCACACTATAACTACTCTATGACACCCGGCTGCCATTGCACTATCTCCCCCCAAAAATATTTTTTCAGAGATTTCTAGTTAAAAATGTTATTTCAACTCATTCATTTGGGTTTTTCGCTAGCAATTCGCCCCCCACTATCACACTATAACTACGCTAAGACACCCCTCTGTCATTGACCCATCTCCCCCAAAAAATTTTATTTCAACTCATTCCAACGTTTTTTTTCGCAAGCAATTTGGCCCACAGTACAGCACTATAAGTACTCTAAGACACCCCACTTCCATCACCCCACCACTTGTGTATTATACAGAACACATCGATGAAGTAAAGCTATCCGTTATTAAAATTCTTTTCTTGCCATCTACATCTCTCTTAGTATCAACTTTTTAGTATACTATAACGTTAAACTCTACTTTAAATTGACAACACTGTTCAAACGCCACTTGTGTATTATACAGAACACATCGAAGAAATAAAGCTAGGTCAACTCATAAGACCATTTTATCATCGTTAACCATTTCCATAGATTGATATTGTTCCAAATTTATAATGAATAAGCTATGAGTTAGCAATCCCGAGGGGTTACCTTAACTGATAATCACCAATTCGCAAATGCTATACCCTTTTTTCTCCACCTTCATACGAACCAATTTGCAAATGCTATCTAGCTCTGTTTTTTCCCTATTATTCAATTAATATCGTTCGTATAGTCCAATTCGCAAATTCTAAACCCTTTTTTTTCTCCACCTTCATACGATCCAATTCACTAATGCTAAACCCTTTTTTTAGAGCTATGATCGCAATGAATGGTACTTGTTATCAGAAAAAATGTCAAATGCCAAAAAAAAAAAAAAAAAAAATAAAACATGCCCTGCTGAATGTGCTTCAAAAACCCATCTGGTTGAAAACATATTTGTTATCGTTAACCATTTCCATAGATTGACATTGTTCCAAATTTATAATAAATATCTCGCTTTTTACAATGTGAACGTGAAACTGTAGTGTATATTCTTGTAGATGCTAGAGATAAGACAAATTACGCAATCACGGTTCAAACCTTTAACACTATTACTACTTAAATGAAACCCAAATATAACATAAACTAAATAAACAATCATAACAAAAACATACATCAAGTAATAATGAAAATGAATAAATAGATCTTAAAGCGAGTAATGCTTCGATTGAATATGAAAATCAAGCTTAAAACGAAAAATAAATAACTATTAAAGGATAAATAAAACTTAAAACGAACAAAAATTAAATAAACAATCAATGCAAACAAACATACAATAGATATTCTTGTAAATGAATAAATAAATCTTAAACCGGGTGAAACTGAAATTGAATATGCATATCAAGCTTGAAACGAACAAAAATCACTACAAACAAGATAGATAGATAGATAGATAGATAGATAGATTTATTTTCCATATACCAGTAAAATAATTACATAACAATCTACAAATCCCCACAAAGGCTCCATGGCCTGTAGGAGGGGGATTATGAAAAGATCAAATAAATATTAAACATTTAAACACTTAAGATTTAAACAATATAAACATAACATTAATACTTAAACATATAAACATAAGCATTTGAACTTTTAACATGTAAAGCATTTGCTTAATAAAACAAGAAAAAAAAATAAATAAAAAAAAGAAATAAATGAAAAAAACTATTGGCAGCAGGCAAAAGTAAAGAAAATTAATCACATGAAAACAAATATTTTTTTACTAGTCTTTTGAAGGTGCCAAACGAGTGGCATTCTCGAACCGAATCGGGAAGGGTGTTCCATGTCAAATGACACGCAACAAGAGGATTAAAATCGGATCTTATTGTTGGTGTATGGGGAATTTGGATATTTAGAGAACTACGTAGTTGATAATTTGACCGATCAGATACAAAAGAAGACGTAAATCTAAGGGATCTAGGAATATCACCATGGATTTGAAGAAAAGCGAAAGACGCACAGGAAAGAATATAAAGTTTTTTAATATCAAGTAACGGTTTAGTTGCCGAACGATTTACATCCTGGATAAGATTTATAGCTTTATCATAAGTATTCGAAAGCGGTTTGAGAAAAGAAGGGAAAGTAGACATCCATATGACTGAACAATAGAAAACATAAGAATGAATTAAGCTATGAAATAGGATTCTTAGAATTGGCCCTGGAAAGATATGTTTTAGTTTTCTTAGAATACCGAGGTTTCTGCATACCTTCATTTTAATCAAATCAATATGGTGTTTAAAAGATAAATTTTCATCTAGGAGGATACCTAGGAAACGGACATGGCCATCTTTTGGTCTACTAATAAAGCCTTTGGATATATGAATTTCAGATAATTGAGGACAAGCCTGGGATATACGAGAAAAAACTAAAAAACTAGTTTTAGAAACATTTAAGGCAAGAGAGTTAGCATCAAACCAAATTGAAACTCTCTCAAAGAGGTCCACTAACTTTGTACGAACCTCATCCTCAGTTCTCCCAGAAGTAATAAGGGTGGTATCATCGGCAAAAGTAACAAGAGAATCCGAGGTATGCAAACTATAGTTGTGAGTAAGGGAGACTGTTGGATGACATAGACGGCAGCAATAAAGAGGATTTTTATTTCTAACTGCAAAAATTAGGTCATTTATATAAATTAAAAACAGTGCCGGCCCTAAAACTGACCCTTGAGGGACCCCCTGGTCAACACTTGATGGTGAGCGAAAAAGTGGATCAACAGAAATTATTCTACCAGACAAGAAAGACTTGAACCAATAAAACGCACTACCTCTTACGCCAAAATGAGAAAGTTTAAATAGAAGAACACTGTGGGTTAAAGAATCAAAGGCTTTACGAACATCCAGAAACAAAGCAGCAGGAATTTGGGTATCGCCTCCTTTTCTCACTGTAAAACTCTAAGACTTGCTGCGTCGCTGGTACTTTACTGAAAACCAATTTTATTACAAATATGTTCTTTTGTACTTAACATTGAAAACAGACATTAAAATTATACTAAAATTTTGAAGTGATGAGCTTTCAGCAATTGATATAACTATACAACATGTATAATTATACATGAATTCTAGTCTTAAACTAGATTTCAAAGCAAAAACACCTATGTGAATTGTTTGTATCTCTTAAGGATTAAAGTATCAAGTGACTTTTAATTCTGACGCAATCTGGTACTTCTTATATTTTTTGGACTGACTTAATGCAGTAATTAAGGTTGATGAAAAATCAACCTAAAGGTGGATTTTTGGATATATATTCGTGATTAATGAATACAAAATATAGACATGGAAAACATCATTTGGAATGCGGTATTAAATTTTGTTTTAAGAGCAATGCTAGCCGGAATAAAACATCAATTGATTATTAATCGCACTGTGGAGTTTTTCTCCAGAGATAATATACCGAGTGCGAAAGAATTGATCCTACAGAAATCTGGCCCACCGGACCGCTTCCGTAAATCAGTTAAGGATGAAGAAAATGTCTTGGTGATTGAGAAATTCTTTGCCAAATCAGCTAAAGAAAAGCGTCAACATCCTACATTCGTCATTTTTGAGCCCACCGAGCCCCTGCATGCGGAGAAGAGATAAGTGCATGCGTAATAACCAAAGTAAATGATATGTGCCGTCGTTTTGAAGGCTTCATGGAACGAATGAATAAAGGTGACTTAAATCTTTTTACTCAAACTAGTTTCTTTACCCAACCAAATGCCCCCACAAAGTTGTCTTTACTTTATAGTTGTTACAAACCCTCCGCCACTGAAAACCCCATCGGAGTGGAAAGCGTTTATAGAATCTGCGTGTGGTGAATCCCTTGATGCTTCTAAGGTTGAGCTCAGACCAGGAAAAAATGGGTGGCGGTTAGCCATTGCGCAGAAGGCTACTGCGGAGAATTTTGCGCTTGCGATTAATAATCAAAACCAGGGTTCCAGTGCAAAAATCAAAACTCCCTCACGCATCGGTATAGTTAAAGGGATTCCCAAGTCTCTTAGTGACAATAGATATTAATGTAAATGAATAAATAAATTTTAAAACGAGTCAAACTTAAATTGAATGTGTAAATCATGCTTAAAACGAACAAAATAACTACAAACAAGAGTTGGGTATCGGCTCCTTCTCTCACTGTAAAAGTCTAAAACCTACTGCGTCATTGGCGCTTTACAAAAAAATAAATGGAGTGTGGGGGAGGGAGGCTAGCTGCCCTCCGATCACTTTTTACTCTTAAAAAGTGAATTACAACTTTCAATTTCCAATCAAATGAGCTCTCTATGAAGTTTATATGAGCATTCCTCTCTATGCCTAGTTGACGAACCATTAAATCTATTGTTAAAAGTTGGAGTCATTACAGTAGACAGTATGACGTCATAACTGGTGTCAAAGTCATAAGTCCAATAAAGAGAAAGATTACGACATACCATGATTGTTTAATATCGAAGGCTTCTACCCAAAAATATAGTAATAAAAATGATAAAATATAGTAATATAGTGAAAAAAAATATTGTAACAAAAATATGGTAAAAAAAAATTACTAGTTGAACTTACTCAATGGAAATTCCTTGTGACAGGTGGGATTGAACCATAGACCATTAGATCAGCCGTGTCCTCATCCACTACGCTGTCACAAGGTATTAGAAGTACTTATTTCTCTAAGGATTTACTAACATACTTTCTATAGAAGAAGCGTAATAGCTGATGTACACAACATTTAAGTTATGTAGCACTGTATGCAATAGCTTAGCTTTTGGCAATAGTGTTTGTCAAATGTATTTTTCAAATTCTAGGTTTCAAAAGGATTCAAGACTATATTTTTTCTAGTAAAGTTATTCATCTACTTTGTCTGAGAACAAAACAGGTACAGAACAAAAACATATACAGATACAAAAAAATTAAAAAAAAACAGATGCAACAAAGACAAATTCGAAGACATATGATCCTCCATTCCCCAACCATTTCTGACAAAAAGAAAAGAAAATATCACTTTGAAAGAAAAGACATAACAAACAAAGTATGAACTACAAAATAAAAAGAACTAAGCAATATCAGAATTTAGTAACTAGACCTGTGATTCCCAGCATGGGGTGTAGGCCCCACCATTGGATCATGGCAGTATTTTGGTGAGCTATGGGCAAGAATTGCACCCTTCGGCTGACAAAACTTTAGAGCCTTAATTACAAAAAAAAATTCATGTGAATGACGTCACATCCATTGTATAAAAGGTGCTGCATTCAGACAATATTTTTCTTCAGTACAAAAGGGCGGTTGTCGTGAGATTCCCAGAAACACTTTCCTGCTTGGTGTCACGTCTCGAAAACTGCTAGAAAGCAAAAATGAGAAAGTGGAAAGCAATAAAGACACTTGGAGCACAAAAACTAGTGAAATATGTCTTTTATAGCATAACATTTAGACATATTTAACTGGATATAAGTAACTCAAATAATAAGTGTCATTGGCGATACAAAACCCAATTTAACCAAGCAGTAAAGCTGGCACTTCATATTCTGGATTTTATGGAATCCTGGTTTCCAGATTTTGAATTCAGGACCACTATCTATCTTACCTGCACTTTGGAATATGAACTGGCCCTCTTCATTCCTGCCAGAATAATCTTCTTTCCTAAATGTAACCATTTTATTTAATTTTACTCTAGCCATATGCTTCCATCTTCTTTGGCCTGTTTGAAAATTGTGCCAGAAATATGGCTTACATCTTCACTTTATACGATCCAGGTGGATGTACTTTCCAAAAAAGTGGAAAACGTTTCCAATCGCAAAATACCGAATGGAAAGTTATTCCTGTCCGTCTTCATCTGCAAAAACACATGATAGTGATTCCAGATCTACATTCCAAGTTGCACCATCCCCCCCCCCTAAAATATGAACAGATGACGACCCTAAAAAAGATACCAAGTTAACGGCCTTTTGAGCTTCCTTCAGGAGAACACACATAAAATTTTAAATAAAAAAATTTGAATATCACAATGACTATCACGAGTTACTGCCGCCCCAAACTTAAACAGTATAAAAATATGGGTTGCCCTGTTCGCGTGCAAGTCCAGGGGACTTATCGGTGAGGTGTCAATCCTAAAATTTGGTTGTCCGCCTGAGACTTCGGCTCTCAAGTTTCTATTATTTCTTCCAAATTAATTTGTATTAAAAAAAAATCAACAGACTCGGCCAAAAATCGGTTGGGAACCACTTGACTAGACCAATTGAAAAGTCTTGTTTAGTTTCAATGGTAGTAATTGGGATTGTTAGTTCTTTGTTTATTAGAACAATTATTACCGGAAATAATTCAAACAACATATTGATAGGATAAATAAAGAGGCACCGTGTGTAATAAAGATAAGACTCTAATAAAAGGTCAATAGTGAAGAACCAACTGATAAACAATTAAAAAAAAATTAATGAGAATGTAAATAATTACAGCCCCATTCAATCTCGACTTTTGTAATCCTGAAGATGTTATATAACTTATTTTTGTAAAACTTTTTTATACACTCTTCTATCAAAAGTATAGTTTCGCTTTTTATTTTATGAACATTAATTTTTATTATTTGATTCTACTTATATTTATGAATAAATTTTATGTTCTTCTATTTATCTTCTTTTTTCCATTTATTCACGGTAAATAAATAAATACAAAATAACAACACACGCTTCTTTGCAGAGACAACCATTTCTTAATAAATAATTAAAAAAACTTTCCGAAAAATAAGTTTTTCAAAGAAAAGTAAAGGCCATTTTAAATTTAAGCTCAACAGATACAAATACCTTTTAAAATTCAAACTCAAAACAACCAGAAATCAGAGGCAGCGCGCTAGTGCTGCCTAAGAAAAGAACGATGTGG
>JAQQPU010004494.1:36069-52104 GCA_029168905.1 Artemia sp. Kazakhstan ARC1039
TGGCCCTGGTGTAATGACCAGTAGAAGTAGAATTACCAGAAAAAAAAACCTGTTTGTACGGGGGCCTGCGCAAAGTATAAGTTAGATTACTTCTATAGTGGACGCTGGAGTCCAATTCAGATTTAATGATGATTTAATTTGCGCGATTGGAAGGTTTTAGAAAAGTAGAGATGAAAAGAGAAGTGCAAAAAGGAGACACAATTTAGGGATTCAGCCTACAGTGGCGAGAAATAAAAAGTTGGATGGGCTGTGCCTAGCTAACATAAATGGTGGGGGGGACAAAGAGTCCCAAGACCTATCGGGAATAAAACAAGATGATTACAAAATTGAGTTGAAGACCTACAATGGGTTGGGGAAAAGTTAGGAGATATTAAATGTCGGGTTGGATTGGAAAAACCTGGGAAGGAATATGAAATTAGTACTATCAACTCAAAAGAGATTTTGATACTTTGAGCGGGGAGGAATCCCTTGGGGAAGATCCCCTACGGGAAGTCGTGACAGAAAGCCCTTTTCCCCAATTCACAACTGGCGGACAAGTTGTGATCGCCTTACCGAGATTTTGCTTCTCTGATCTGGAGTCCTTGGGGGATACTCGCTCCCAGTCACCTCATACTTCACCCAAACCTTGGTCTACTAACCCTATTCAGAGTTTTTATTCTTCATGGGAATCGAAAATTAGCTCCGGAAACTGTATTCAATGGGAGATGTATACAAATTTCGTCTTCAATTAGCATCAACGTCTATTCTTCGTCTTATTATCCCAGCGGAGGGAACCCCGAGTGAACTAATTAGTGAGAAGGGGAGTTAGTACCTTCTAATCACTTTCGACAATTCAAAAAGGCACAAGCGACTCCAATTTCCAATCGAATGAGCCCTTTTCGAAGTTTCTACGACAACTCCTTCGATACTATGCGCCCTGGTCTAAGGTCAAGAAAAAAAAGAATAATACATTGTGCCTGCATCGTTCTTTACTCAGGCAGCGCTATTGCTCTGTCTATGATAGTCTTTTTCGGGGAGAAAGACTGAGCCTCTTGTGAAGTTAAACAACCATCCCTTCAATAAAAACCTTTACCTGGGCGTAATTTACGACTCTTGCCCATAATCTCTGGGGGTTTGTTACAACCCCAAAAGCCCTTTTGTATGATATTTGGACTATTTTGAATAGAATAGCTATCTCAAAATTTCCATTAGACCCATTTCGGGACAATATGACGTGTGTGTACGGGGAAGAGGGTAGCTGCCCTCTGATCACTTTGACTCTTAAAAAGAGCACTAGAGCAACTGATTACCAATCCAATGAGCCCCTTTTGAAGTTTATACGACCAGACTTTCTATAAAACCCCTATATGTCCCAAGTCATATCTTATAACCCTTGTTCTGAGGGCTGAGGGGATTTGTTATCCTAAAGACATACTTTCCAGACCTTTCAGATAGGGTTAACAAAATGACTATATCAAAATTTTGATTGGAAGTGTTTGGGGAAATGATAGGCCCGGAGGGAGACATTTGTTCTGAGGGCTGGGGGGATTTGTTATCCTAAAGACATAATTTCCAGACCTTTCAGATAGGGTTAACAAAATAACTATATCAAAATTTTGATTGGAAGTGTTTGGGGAAATGATAGGCCCGGATGGTGACATTTGCCCTCTGATCACTTTCACTAATAAAAAAGGAACAAGTCCTCTCACTTTCCAATCGAATGAGCCGTTTTTGAAGCTTCTACGACAAAAATTTCTATAAAAAAGTTATATGCCCAAAGTGCATAACTTACGATCCTTGTCCTGAGACATATGGGAGAGCGTTATCATCCCCAAAGACATAATTTCTAGACCTTTCAACTGACTATCTGAAAATTTTGATTGGATGTGGGGAAAAGGTGGGCGTGAGAGGGGGGTTAGTTGCCCTACAATCACTTTCGACTATTAAAAGGGGCACTAACCTTTGAATGTCCAATCAAATGAGCCCTTTCTGAAGTTTCTACGACAAAGCTTCCTATAATAACCTTATATGCCCCCAGTGCATAACTTACAGTGCATAACCCTTGCCCTGAGGGCTGTTTGGGGAGTGTCTCCTCAGAAACATAATTTCTATGTGGTAACCAACTACGTTTAACAAAATAGCTATCTCAAAATTCTGATCGGGTGTGTTTGGGGAAATGGTAGGCAGGGAAGGGATGTAGCTGCCTTCCAATCACTTTCGACTATTAAAAAGGGTACTAGCCATTCCAGTTTTCAATAGAATGAGTGTTTTTCGAAGTTTCTGCGACAACTCCTTCGATACGAAGGAGTTGTCTTTTACCCTGGTCTAGTAAAAAATAAAATAAAAATAAATAATACATTGAGTCAACATCGTTGTTTACTTAGGCAGCACTATTTTGCTGCCTATGATAATAACTTTGGGTGTTTAACTTCAAAATCGAAACAAAAACATCTTTGGAATCACCAAAAAGCTGATTCTTTGATTTAACGGCTGTCAATATTTTGTTTTTATCGTCATCGAGAAGAATTGTTATTTACTTACCCTTCATTACTATAAAAAAAAATTCATTCCACCCATTTCACATAGAAAAAGTTTGTGAAAAACTGAAAAGAGGCCTTTCAGTCACAAATTAAAGCTCATATTGCCCCTATTCAAGGGTCAAATCTATTGACAGGCAGCCCACCATGGGCAAACACACATTTTTGGAAAGGTTTTCCCTGCTCTGGTAGGTTCCTCCATCCAGAATGGTCTTTCCTTAGGGTTCCTCATAATTACTTTATAGTCCCCGAGTTCCAGGTGAAGGGACACGCCTCCCCCTGTAGGCACCTTTGCTATATCTCCTAAGTAACTACAATGTCAACTTTTTCATTGTATGTAAAATAATTTTAAAATCGTTTTTGGGCTTAACTTGTGGTCTCCTTTTTAGCACGATATTATTCACAAATTTGGTGGCAATTATGGTTCTGGCAAGTTTTATAAGTGAAACACCTAAGCAAACACAATTTCGACATCCCGTCTGGACCTCTTGTGTGCAAACTCAACGCCAGTCCATCAGTTTAGATGCATCCTGTTTTCATTTGACGTAAAACCCAATAGTAGAGTGGATTTTTAGACGATCAATTATAAATTATTTATTTTATTTATCTTGTACAACATCCTCCTGTTGACGTTTGGAAAGTTGGATTTGATCAAAACAGCAAACACTTTGAATTTAGCTTTTCTGGTGCTATGAGAAATTCAATAATTTACAACCTGACAGCGCAACAAATTTCTTAAGACATTCGCTGAACAAATTTCGCTCAGCTATATATTTTTCTGACCTTTTGAATGGTCTAGGAAGGGATTTTGTACAAGCCTCTCTTGTTTTGCAAGGAAAAATTTCGTTTTATCTTAATAAAGACATCAGCACGTTTCCTGAGAGCTAAATTACTATGGAAGAAAAAATATTTCGTCCTATTTATTCGTTTTTCGCTGATGCTAAAGCCCGAAGAAAAAAAAGCCGACAGCGAAATCTCTTCATGAAAGTAAAATTACCCTACAAGCAAATTTATCATACCCTTTTTGTTTGATTTCACTCTCACTAAGGGCCGAAAAAAAAGCCAAGAGCGAAAGCTGTTTCTAATTGCAACTTATCCTAAGTGCAAATTCAGCCCCACCCACTTTATTTGTTCTCGCTGTCACTAATGAAAGAAGAAAAATTAAGCCGAATGCAGAATATTTTCCTGAGAACGAAATTAGCCAACAAGAAAAATTATTCTACTCTTTTTATTTGTTTTCACTGTCACTAACAGCGAAAGAAAAAACGAAGCTGAAAGCGAAATATTTTCCTGAAAGTCAAATTACGCTACCAGTAAAGTTATCCTTTCCCTTTTTATTTGTTTTCCTTGTCACTAATGGCCGAAGAAAAAATTAACCCAAAAGTGAAATCTGCTCCTGAGAGCAAATTATCCTATATACAAAATTATCCTACCCCCTTTATTTGTTCTCACTGTCACTAAGGGAAGAAGAAAATATTAAGCCGAGTGCGGAATGCTTTAATGGGAGTGAATCAGCTAACAAACAAAATTTTTCTACCCCCGTTATTTGCTTTCTCTGTCACTAACGGCCGAAGAAGAATTAAGTCAAGAGCGAAATATGCTTCTGAGAACAAATTATCCTACATGCAAATTTATCCTACCCCCTGATTTGCTGTCACTGTCACTAAGGGCAGAACAAAAATTAAGCCGAATAAGGAATCTTTTCCTCAGACCATAATTAGCCAACAAGCAAAATTATCCTATTCTCTGTTTATCTGTTTTCACTGTCACTAACAACCAAAGAAAAATTAAGCCGAGAGCTAAATATTTTCCTGAAAGCCAAATTATCCCACAAGTAAAATTATCTTTCCCATTTTTATTAATTTTCACTGCCACTCACGGCCGAAGAAAAAGTTAAGCTGATACAATTTCATTACCTGGATCATGAAGCGTTGAAAAATGAATTTTCAAAATCTTCAATGGGTTTCGGCGGGACGTGTTTTCAAGCAGTAGGACGATATCCCTCTCATGTCGCAATTTATAAATTGTGACTATCAGCGCAGGTTTTCCTGAAGTTCTTCTGCTTTTTTGCATATTACAGAAGTTTCACCAGATATCTTTTCTGAGTTGTTTCCATTCTTATTTGCCTAATTTTTAAATAATGTTTGTTCCACCACTTCTCAATACAAGAAAGGACCTGGAGTACTAGTCAAACCAAGGCTAAAATATAGTATAGATATTAAACAGTAGTGAAAATTTTGTTCAGAAATGGCAACAAATCTCCCAGAATTGCAAACAAAAATGTAACTTAAAACTAAAGAATAACAAGATGGTTATGTTATTGAGTGATTAGATATTTCAGATTTACAATCGAATAGGAAACAAGTTATTTTAGTGTCTGTAAAGGATAAACAGAAAGAACAAATTGAATTCACGACATAATTTCCTAATTTAACTGAGGTGGCTGATTTGCCGCCCTATGACTTGAAGCTATAGAATAAAACGATTATTTCGCCAATGCGTATTTACGTTTTTAAGGGGGTACAGTCATTGGAGTATTCCTGGTTTAACTACCATCATCACAACGAATACATCGAATCGTAAATAAAATCAGTGGTTAGCAGAGAGGCAGCAGTGAAAACTTAAAAATGGATTATTATGCTAGTAAATGATTAGAGAATGAAATACAAGCCTGCCGCGTGCCGAGTTCCGAGGTCCTGGAGAATCACAATCTTCCGGTACTAGATGATATTACGAGGTTGATACTAAATTCAAAATACCGTTCTTTTGAAAGATCCCATCTTACTCCAATCCAATCACTTCTGATTCTTAATTACCTGAGGATCCCAGGTATAGCCCTAAGATATATCTGATTGACGTTATATAAGTTTGATTTAGATATGTAGTAGTTTTTCAATTATATATCAAACACAGGAAAAAGTCTTCGCCTTTTTCTTCATTTGACTCTAGTAACAGACCGAAGGGAATTAGGCTAAATTTTCTATGTTTGTTTGATAATCCTCATCAGTATGATATTCCAGATACTTGATCCTTTAACTGTTAAGGCCACTTGACTTTTTAGCCTTTTATATTGGCACATATCGTCATTGTAACTGTCGTCATCATATAGTTTAACTACAACGCCATTTATGGTCGTACCATAAAGACATCATTCATCATCTTGTATATGAAGAAGCAGTTTTTATTAAAAAATTATACTTTATTTGAAATGTTTAGTTTACTTGATTACAGGAAAAATTACATATAGAAAATTGCAATCAAATCAGCTCTTAAACGACTCTCTACGACGTTGCAGTGCCTCGATAGCAGCGCCGAAGGTAAAAAGGAAAAAAGATGATACATCGGTGCTACACATGCAGAAAAAAAAAGTGATTTTTGTTTTAGTTCAAACCAAGGCACTAAAAGTTGCCTGTACAGGGTGTTTGGCAATGACGATTCCAATGTTTGTAATTTTTGTTTCGATGAGGCGTCGTTTTTGTGGGGTTTCAACATTTTGTTGTTAAGATGAATCGAAATAATAGTTACTATTTCAGTATCAGCTGCAACTGGCAAATGAGCCAAGGGTCAGAGTCTTTTTTCACAAATAGAAAAAGTTAAGAAGAATAGAAAGATAAGTCTGCAAACCAAGATTAGAATATTAGCAACTACAGTGTTGACAGTAGTCAAATATGGTTCTGAAGCATGGGCGCTTTGAAAAGCAGATGAAGATTTGCTATATGTTTTCCAGGGAAATTGCTTAAGGATTGTTCTGGGTACCTGTCTGACTGGCCGTATTTCAAACAATAGGCTGTACGAAAAATGTGGTTCAATACCGCTCTCTGGGGCTATAATGGAAGAAAGGTTGAGATGGATAGGGCACGTTGTGCGGATGAAGGATGACAGATTACCGAAGATTGTTTTTTTCGGCCAACCGTCTAGGGCTAAACGGAGAGCAGGTCATCCTCGTCTAGGGTGGGAGGACGTCATAAAAAAATATTTAAAGGAAATGAGAGCTTCGTGGGAGGGTGTAAAAAGGGAGGCATTGAATAGATTGGGATGGAGGGGAGCGCACGTAGCTGTGTTGGCCTCAGATGGCTTGGTGCTGAGGTGAGTTGTTAGTAGTAGTAGTAGTAGTAGTAGTATTTTTTTTTCTTACTCTGGTCCGTAGTTCGTCCTTTACTTTGTTGCAGCAACCACTGCAACCATGGAAAGGGCAATATATTTTTTAAATTTAATTCAGATGAAGCCATTGCCGTTCTCCCAGGACTATAGGTTTAATAGGATCACCCCTTGGGAGAAAAAGGAATGGTAAAAAAACATACACCCGTGAACAGTTCTAATGAAAACAAGCCAATTCCATATTTTGAAGATATGGGCTTAGAACCCCTGAAATAGGGGCCTCGCATACACAAAATTTGATGCTGGGATCGGCACCATCCTTTTCTGTCTTATTTGCCTTTTGGGTTCGTTTTTCCCTAGTTTGAATTTTAACTTGACCTCATTACTGCAAATGTGACGAAAAAAGTCCTACTGGACTTTCTTTGGGTTATTTTTGATTATCCTCCATGCAACCCGACTTCCATCCTAGTGACTTACATCTCCTTTTTAAGTTTGTCTCTGTCTTCAGCGTTTTTAACAGTGATGTAAAGCTTAATAAAATGTTACCACACAGTTGACAGTGCAGGTGGCAGAATTCTATGCAGAGGGTAAACAATAACTTCTACCACGCTATGATAAATCAGTTTAATACTTTTATTTTTTTGTAAAATAGACTTTGCTGCTTTCTTTGTACTTTTCTTTTATTTAAAAAATGAAAACTACTTTTCGAACATAGCTGATATATTTCTCTTTATTTTCAAAAGGGGAAATCAAAACGAAAGAAGGGATCTAAATGTACCTCTTCTTTTGCAAATGAAGTAAGACATTCCTATTTAAATGAATGTAGAGATAAGTTTAAGCATTGCCACTACCCTCGTACTTAAGAGATCGCCTACAGCTCACATGATGGGCTAGAACGTGCGACCATTTTGCAAAAGGATAAAAATCGAAGAGAGCCTACCAGAAAAGGAAAAGGTTAGGAGATTTTTGATGGATTTTTAGCCCTTGTCTTCCACATTTCCGAAAACTTGTCTCATTCAGCTCCTCCTGGCCATTTGGAATTCTAGAAATTATTTCTGAATATTAAAAGAATGCTTAAGAGAAGTTATGCACAGGCAGGACAATTGTCATGATCTTAATGGAAACGGAGGTTAAAAGTGACTGAGAGAAATATGAAGGAAATATGAAAGGGTTTCCATAATTTGAAGGAAACCTTCTACAACTGTCTTCCTCAAGGAGTAACAATTCTTTCATTCAAAACAAAAAGTTTAGCTGCTGTAGTAGTCTCCTCTAAACTATAGGAAAGCTATCCCGCCTTTTCTCTTTGGCATGAATTCCTTCTTCAGTTTTTATTTTGAAAAGTCACTGAAAGAATGAAAAATGGACTGGATATTTTAGCAATAGTTAAAAATGCATGTAAAGAAATGTCATTAGGATTTCTTAGAAGCTTCTAGAGAATTCTTTGCCACCTATTTAATCATAAAAACAAATTTACAAAGCATAAGCCAAAAATAGTGGTTTGTCTTGCCATCGGTGTTACCCATCGATATTTTACTTAGCCTTCCTTAAACCCATAAGAAAATTCAAATGAAAGTAAAGAGCGGAAAAATTGTCACAAATAAAATTATACCGTATATGAAGCTGTCTCGGTACCCTCCTCATCCCCTGCTCTTTGCACTTTAAAATATTTCTTATTCCGCACTTAAAAATATTTCTTATTTTGTCAAAAATTACTGCCCTTTTTGGCAGTAATTTTTAAAGGATCATAAGAAATGCCACAGTTTAGGGTAAACAACGATTGGGCCGCCACGCACATTAGTGTCTCTGGAATGGAAAAGCTCAATATATATGTTTTCCAAAGTTTTGTATTGAACTTGTTTTGTATTGATCTCAGAATTTTTCCTTGATGACTCCTTGATACTTTTTGGATCAAAATTGTAGTTTTGTGCCATAAAATGGATGAAAATCACACTCTGTTATCATACAGTCATTTATGCTGCTTAAAAAGGTCAGTAAAACTTTAATTTTTCTGTTCTAATGGGCATTTTTTCGATACTCTTTGGGAAAAATTATTGCTATCATTGAACTAGAATACATTGGCAATGATAACAATAATTTTTCAAAAAAGTTTTTCAATAAAACAGATTATTAAGCCTTTCAGGGATGTTTGTAATAATTTGAGATTCTCAAGCATTCCATTTAATCCAGAATGTATTGATTCTTACATTTGTTCTTACGCCTTCGTGCTTAATCTCAATCTATACGAAACCAAATAACATTTAGGAAACTTGCTTGACTGACTACTTCTTTTCTGGTAGAATAAGGCCAATGAAATGCAATCAAGCTCTAGTTTACACAGATGATTAGTTTATAAGTGAACCTAATTGATTTTTTCTTAATCCTCGACAGGAATTAGATTCATAGGCCATGAAAAGAAGCTTCGAAGTCTCTATTTTCCTCAGGTCCAAATAAGGCTCAGTTTGCAAGAAGATAAGTCAATTTTGTTCTAAATATTTGAGAGATCACGTATGAGAGGGAAGTTGAAGAGTAGCTTGATTAGCTATTGTGTGAAACTAATACTAAGCTTTATCAAAGCAAGTTCATTAGATAGATGAATTAGAAAGTTTTCTTTTCAAGACACAGGAAGCATCATTTCTCTCATTACCAATAATTCAGTTATTAGTTTTCGCTAAAATTGAGCCTTTCTTATCCTACTTGGACCGGTGCTCCATGGGATTTAAAGCCAGGTTATCAGCTTGTTAATTTTAGGATCAACCGACATCTAAATTTGGGATAGCTCCTTGCACCCTAGAATACTCCTAAATAAAAATACGGCTTAAAGAAATCTTACTATGTAGCCTAAGATGGAACAGCCTCGGACACTTTGTTGTAAAACTAAATGTCTGCTTCAGATTTATTTAAGTTTCTAATTTTCGAAGGGAGGGGGGGGGGAATAAGACGTAGCACACCAGCAAAGATCTGAAGTCTTTGAAGTCTCTTGAACTCCGTTTGAACTCTCTTGACATCTCTCTCTTCATCCAAACAAGGCTCCGTTTGCGAGACATAAAATGCAATCAAGGAGGCACACTTGTGCCTCTTTAAAGAGGTGACCCACCACAATGTTAAGCGATTTCCGGTCCTAGCGATCGCAGAGAGACGGCGGTGATTGAATTTTGTAGCCTAAGCTCAAACTAAGAAATATGCAAAATTTCACCCCCTCCCCCCCCCCCTCTGACTTTTGTCTTCATGGGGGAAAGTGGGCCAGAAGTTTTGACCCACCCACCACAGCCCCCCTTTAACGTTGTCCGATCGGAATGAAATTTAGGAGATAACCTTTCCTAGGGCCTGGGAGCTGATCCTCAAAATTTCAGCTCCATTCGATCACTCCTTCCCTGTTTTCCAAAAACCAAATATACCCACTTAGTGTTCATCAAATTTTTTTTTGTTAGCCACACCTAGAGGCCACAGTTGGCAACAGATTCTGGAGCATGAGGACTCATTCGAAGTAGAATTTGACCTGCTAGGAAGTGGGGGATTTTCAGACCGAAAAAATTATCCCCTGAATTTACATTTACGAAAAACCTCGTTTTCCTATAAGAGCCCATGTTAATTTTTCTCACCACAGCCCCCCTTTAACGTCGTTTGATCGGGCTGAAATTAAAGGATAATCTTTCCTAGGGCCTGGGAGCTCATCCACAAAATTTCAGCTCAATCCGATCACTCCTTCCCTGTTTTCCAAACCCCCTCCCCAACTTTTTTTTTATCTCACACACCTACAGGCCACAGTTGGGAACGGATCCGGGTGAATGAGGACTCATTCGAAGCGGAATTCGACCTGTTAGGGCCTTTTGATATTTTCAAACCAAAAAAATTATCCCCCGAATTTACATTTACGAAAAACTTCGTTTTCCTATAAATAAATTATCAACAGTCTTTCATGCTACAATGGTCACTATTGATGCGTGTCATGCCGAAGACCCGGTTTCGATTCCCCGTAGGAGTAAATTTTTGTATATAGAATTTAAAGTAGTATCTCTTAAATTTAAAGTTTATAAAAGAAACTCAGTTTCTTTTTTAAATCCAATCTATTAAATACTTCGGCTCAACAGGCGTCTGCAGAAAAATATCGCAGTCGGCCTTCAGCTTACAGGCTTACAGGCTTCTGCTTTGATAACATGCAGTATACCCGCATACTACTACTACTACTACTAACAACTCATCGCAGCACCAAGCCGCCTGAGGCCAACACAGCTACGCACGCTCCTCCTACACCCCAACCTATTCAAAGCCTCCCTTTTTACACCCGCAAACGAAGTTCCCATTTCCTTTAAATCTTTCTTTATGACGTCCTCCCACCCCAGACGGGGACGACTTGCTTTCCGTTTAGCCCTAGATGGTTGGCCGTAAAGAACAATCTTCGGCAATCTGTCATCCTTCATCCGCACAACATGCCCTAACCACCTCAACCTTTCTTTCATTATAGACCTAGAAAGCGGTATTGAACCACATTTTTCGTATAGCCTATTGTTTGAAATACGGTCAGTCAGCCGGGTACCCAGAACAATCCTTAAGCAATTTCTCTGGAAAACATCTAGCAAATCTTCATCCGCTTTTCGGAGCGTCCATGCTTCAGAGCCATATTTGACCACTGTCATCACTGTAGCTTCTAATATTCTAATCTTGGTTTGCAGACTTATCTTCCTATTCTTCCAGACTTTTTTTAACTGTGAAAAAAACACCCTGAGCCTTGGCTATTTTATTTTTAACATCTTCACTGCTCCCACAATCTTTACTAATACTACTACCAAGGTAATTGAAGCTGCCCACCTGATCAATCTTTTCATTACCCAACGTCACCTTTTCATCTTCACTTATTCCTAGCCTTAGTGACATAGTCTTCCTAACATTAATTTTAAACCAATTCTAGTACCCTGAACTCGCAAAACCTCTAAAACTTCATTCATTTTGCTCACACTTTCATCTAGGATGCTTAAATCATCAGCTTAATCCAAGTCCAGGAGACTTTTTCCTCCCCATTTGATCCCGTGGTCTCCCATTGCCTTTCCTGTGCTTCTTAAAACAAAGTTCATCAAAATAATCCATATAAAGGGGGATAAAACACAACCCTGCTTAACTCCTGATTTAATACAAAACCAGCTGCTAACGGCATTTCCTACCTTAACTGCAGCAGTGTTATTCTCGTACATAGCACTAATCACTTTAATATATTTGTCTGGTATACCATACAAGGATAAAACCTTTACTAAAGCTCCTCTATCAACAGAATCGAATGCTTGCTCATAATCTACAAAACTTAGGACCAAAGGTGTTTGAAAACTGAGGCACTTCTCAATTATTAGCCTAAGAGTGAAAATTTGGTCAACACATCCTCTACCTTTTCTAAAACCGCACTGCTCTTCTCTTAAAACTTTGTCTACAGCATCTCTCAGTCTAAAAAGTATCATATTACTAAGCAATTTGCTACCTACAGAGACCAGACTAATGCCTCGATAATTATCACACTCACTTTTATCACCTTTCTTGTGGCTTAATTAAGGTTTTCCTAAAATCGTTAGGTACTTCTCTTTTTTCAAAAATCATATTCATAATCTTCAATAACTTATTTCTAACCTCAGAGCCACCATATTTAAGAAACTCATTTACAACCCTATCATCACCTGGAGCCTTATTATTCTTTAATCTTTTTAGTACTGTTGCTAATTCCTCCTCACAAATCAAATCTTTCTTCACATCCAAGGTATCACAAACTTTTTCATTTTCCTCTATATTTTTTCCTGCAACTCTATCTCGGTTAAGCAAGTTCTCAAAATGTTAGGCCCATCTCGCTTTAGCTTTTTCCTTATCGGTAATTGCCACCCCATTCCTATCTTTAACTGGGACAAATCCGGATTGACTACTACCTCTCAATTTGTTAACGTGCCAGTACAATATTTTACTATTATGCCGTCTAGCTGCATCTTCTAAATCCTTGGCAATTTTATCCATGGCCTCCACTTCACACCTCCTTAGTTCATATTTCAATGCTTTCTTCCCTTTCTTTACATTTCTTTTGTTTTTATGCGATCTATAACTCAGATAATTCTTGTACAAGTGCTTTCTCCTTTCTATTAAACATAAAGCTTTTTCACTAATATTCTTAGCTGCAGTTCTAGCTTTCTTCCCTAATACACCTTCAGCAACTTCACAAATTATTTTTCTAAAATTATTCCAACCATCTTCCACATTATTAAATTTTAAACTCTCAAGTTTAGTATTCAACTGTTCCTGGAAAGTTTCTCTCAAATTCTCATCCTGGTGTCTACCAACATCATAACTTCCCGGGAGGTAATTACCCTTCCGATATTTCAGCTTTAAATTAACCCTTGACACTACTAGATGGTGATCTTTACTTTTAACAAAAATAACAGCACTCCTATATACCCTAGTATCTTGTATTGATCCTGCCAGTCTTCGGTTTACTATAACATAATCAATAAGGTTTGCTGTCTTACCATCACGTGAATACCTTGTTAGCTTATGAACCATTTTATGACCAAAAACCGTATTGGTTATAACTAGATTGTTATACCTACAAAATTGCAAAAGTCTGTATCCATTACTGTTTTCTTTTCTTACACCAAATTTACCTAAGCTTGGATACCATCTATCCTTATTTCTACCAACCTTGGCGTTAAAATCTCCCAGTAATAACATCATATTTCTACCTGGGACCTTGTCTATTTGCTCCTGTAACTGTAAGTAAAATTCATCTGAGTCACTAGTATCTCCGTCAGTCGGTTCTACAGGGGCGTATACTACTATAACTGATACCCTGAACTTTCTAGTCATAAAACGAGCAATTAGTATTCTATTATTAATACCTTCCCAGCCTAAACAAGACTTAGCAGCTTCCTTATTCATCATGAGCCCTACTCCCTGTCTATGTACCCCATCCTTCCTGCCTGAGTAAACAAATTCTATATCACCTAATTTCATGCTTCCTACCCCTGGGATATGAGTTTCTGAAACTCCTAATCCAGTTCGAATCATCTGAATTCGTCAGTGAAAATGACGATACAATAGTCATTTTTTAATGTCGTAACATTCCAATTTTCATGTTCTTTAAATCATTGAAATTATTTTCACCTCAGGAAAAGCAATGATCCCGGATACCAGTGCAGGACGGGGATCACATATCTTCTCAAGTCTAAACCAAAGTGCTTAAGCCGGCTTAGAACCAGACAGCAAGAAATCCCTGAGACCTCCATGAATGGAGGCTTTGTGCAATCCTGGGCCCATCTTGGTCACAACATGGTTTTCAGCACTTGGCGATGCTCTTCTATCAACAAGAGTCGAAATCCTGCACAGACAATCTCAAGCCTATTACCTCCGACTCGTTATATATCCATGCCTACAAATAATATGCTACTACGTGGAGGCCACCCGTAATAGATAAATTAGCTAGGAAGAGGTTTTTCAGCCCAAAGACGCCCATCAAAACATACCAATCCCAGAAGAATTGTCCATTAGTCAGAATCCCGTGCGAATTCTGTGTCGTTTACTAGGCTATAATTTCCTCGAGGGGCGCCACTCCTCAAGTGGGAATAGAGTTGACCGCAAGGTCCCCAGTCTTGCAGGTACCCCGAAAAGGTCGAGGCAGCCCTTTGCCGAAGCCGTTGTCCATAGGTATGGATCTTACTCCCTGCCACAGTTGTCCTCCTATAGAGGATCCTCCCGCGATGGTGTTCTGCATCACCATGCAATTTAACCCATTACTGGGAGAAGGTTTGCAACTCATGGAACTTCTGGACAAACCAGTGGGCCCTTTTAAGTGTACATTTGAGGGGCCTTCTTCCTCTTCCGCCAGTATTTATGACCCCGGGCGAGGGTGCCCCAGATTCTATTATGGACCCCCAGGGACAAGGTCCCCTCTTGGTCCGTGCCTCCTATGGAGGTACCCTAAATATCTGTAGAGGGTTCCCCTATCACCACCTGGGGACACGCTGAATGGCCTGGGGGAGGCCGGATAAACGGATCACGTTCCAGTTAAACACTGACCCCCCCCCCCCCTCAGCCAATTCTGTATTTAAAGGCTTGATGAAAAATAAAAGAATGGGGATAAAAAATACACTTTTTGAGGCACCAGAATCACCTCTACTTCCAATTAAACACTGACTCATTAGTCCTCATCGATAATAGCTGATGAGCAATTATACATCACTTTACATAATTTTATCAAATATTAAGTGAATCAATTTTGTTAAATTTAGACCTAGAATTAATATCTACAATAGTCGTTTATTTTGCATAGACTATTGGGAATAAATGCTCCAAACCCGGCATTACTCCCTCTGAATCTTGGAAGCTCAATATATATTTCCAAAAACCTTATATCCATTAGATATTTCAAAACTTTCTAAGTTTTTGCCACAAAATGGTATAAAGTGCCCCTTTATTGTGGCACAGCCCTTTTATCAACCTAAAAAGGGCACTAGAACTTCTAATTTCCGTTAGCATGAGTCACCTCCCTATTTTCTACGACATTTATTCGACTTGATAACAAGGATAAAATCCCAGAATCAGGAAGGCAACAGCGGAATATATGCCGTCCGTCATTTGCATTGTTAAGTCAACTTTGGCTGACGTTTAAGATTTATTAAGATATTTTGGACTTCGTATTTTTTATTGTCATATTTTTAAATGGTTCTCGTTCAAATTTGTATATTATCTATATTTTTTGTATTATTACTGATTCTTTTTTGTTTTTGTGTGTGACTAAATAAAAAAAAAACTTTCTGCAAAAATGTTTTTTTAAAGAAAACAAATTTGATTCTTTTTGATGCTGCGACCCAAACTCCTTTTTTATTTCGATTACTATTAGCCAAGGTCACTCCGTAATTACAGTTTGTTACTACGAACTGTTTGATTTAGTGTCGTCGTTGCTTTTATTCTTTACACATTATTGTGTACAAGAGATTAGGCCTTAACAGGGAAACTAATATTTGTTTCTTTTCTACAAAACAAATAATTCAAAATTCAAGAACAGCTTACCTGAGCACAATGGTTAGATGGAAGTTATAAAAGAAATTATTATATTATACTGACTTTAGCATAATCAATTTGTAATTTAGTTACGTACTTCTGATGTTACATATTTTTTATTTATTTTCAGCATTGTAATTTATTCTGTGCGGATTGCCACCCTCCTCGATAACCAATTACAGTACATCGCTAGATACTTTCTTAATTGTTGGGGGAAAAAATTCAAGGTAAAGATGTTACGAGGATTTTGAGGATTTTGTAAGATTCTATTTAAAGGAAAGAGATGTTACTATCTGACTTAGCATTGTAATTTAATTAGCATTTCTATTTCAACGAGCATTGTAAAAGTAAAAGAGGGGTGACACAAGGCTCTGCTCTGGGACCAATTTTTTACAACATA
>JAQQPU010004495.1:0-13185 GCA_029168905.1 Artemia sp. Kazakhstan ARC1039
TAAAAAAATTTAAAAATGAAATATATTTATTTGTCATTAGCCAAATTGATTAACTTCATTTTTAAATTTTTTTAGGCTTTATTGTCAAATCACCTGACTGATCCTTACCCTTGTATGCTCTTTAGAATTTGCTGAAAAATAAGGTAAAAAAGAAAAATTGTCATCAATAAATTAATTCTAAACATATTTAAGTACATAAGCGGAAAATAGAAAAAAAGAAAACTATTCCGAAACATGATTCGTAAGATATATAAAAATCAGTCTTCTTGAAGATTAAATTAGTCATTTAATAATAAGAATAATAATTTTTATTTTGTTTAGACGTCATTTGTGACGTCTGTCATGAGTAGGAGAGCCATTGGTGTCAAATGAGGGATGGGGGCATCTTAGTGATTACTACCTGTTTTTTCTTCCCCCCCCCCCTCCCGGAGTTTAAAAATACCCCTTTTTGGTAGGTTCATTAATAAACATCCGTTTTTGGTATTTTTATTCAAAAATTAAGAAAACTTCAAAGTTACTCCTCCCTCTAGATTTTGAAAAATACATTTCCCCGCTCTACTTTTTCGTGAATTGACGCCCTTCTGAGGACACCCCCCTCTCATGTGTTTCTGCCTGACCCGTTATAGAAATACGAAAATGAGAAATGCAATGTTTTTTGTCTTTTAATAGTTTAATTTATTTATTTTTATACTACAAAGTATGGTTTAACACGAATATGTCTGTGGTTCCACTTTTCCCTTCCTTATATTGTGGTTCTAAGACTCGTGTTACAGTTGCGCTATATTTAACGTAATATGATTATGACGTAAGTTGACATAAATGTTGACGTAATATGAGTAAAATAATCGTTAGGAGTGTCAGGGCAGTGATTTCCATTGCTATAATGTAGTAAAGTATAATAGTTGAGAAAATTTTCAGGTGCAAAACCATGCCACTACGGGCCTCCTCCATAGATAGACTTAATGTGAAATGAATGGAATAAAAATGATTCTCGCGACTCCACTATCAATCTCCAGTAGGATTTCCGACTTTGGTGATTTTTTGCAGGGTTTTTCAACTGACATACATTTCCCCTATGGCTATATTAAACAAAATTATTGTTGTTACCAGCTGTACAGAACAACAACGCACTGAGAGGAGTATGAGACAAAGGAAAATGAAAGGAAAAATAAAAAGGAAAAGGCATCTAAACTTGCTTAAAAATAGGAAAGTTTTCAACTTTTCGACGATTTCTTAGCTAATTCTCAACTTTACGACAGAAGTATGAATTACAACAATTATATAATTACGACATAACTTATACTTTTACTTAGATAATGATCAAGACTTGCTTAAAAACACGACAGAAATTTTTTGACGATTTTTAGCTAATATTCAACTTTACGACACAATTACGAATTTCAAATGTTACGGAATTACGAAACTTATGCTTCTGCTTTGAAAATGATCTAAACTTGCTTAAAAATAGGTAAGTTTTTTTTTTGGCGAGTTTTAGCTAATTTTCAACATTACGACAGAAGTATGAATTACAACAATTACAGAATTACGATATAACTTATACTTTTGCTAATAGTCAACGTCACGACAGAATTACGAATTACAACTGTTACAGAATTGCGAAGTAATTTATACTTTTGCTTAGAGAATGATCTAAACTTGCTTAAAACGTTTTCTATTTATGGACGATTTTTAGCTAATTTTCAACGTTACAATTTATGAATTTACGATTACGAATTGGATCCAATTACATAATTGTGACATCACTTATATGATACGACAGAATTAAGAATTGCAACTGTTACAAAATAACGAAATCACTTATGCTTTTGCATAGAAAATAGCCTAAGTTTGCTTAAAAATAGGAAATTTTTCCATTTTTCGACGATATTTTAGCTAGTTTTAAACGTTACGACAGAATTACGAATTTCAACTGTTGTATAATTACAACAGGAGAATTACGAAATTATTTATACTTTTGCTTAGAGAATGATCTGAACCTGCTCAAAAATAGGAAAGTTTTCTTTTTTCGTCGATTTTTAGCTAATTTTCAACGTTACAATAGAATACGAATTATAACAATTACAGAATCGCAAAATCACTTACACTTTGCTCAGATAATGATCTTAACTTGCTTAAAAATAGGAAAGTTTTCAATTTTTCGACGACTTTCAGCTTACTTTCAACGTTACGATAGAATTACGAATTACAACAATTACCACAGAATTACGACATCATTTATTATTTTGTTTAGAGATTGATCTAAACTCATAAAAAAAGAGGAAATTTTTTTATTGAAATAGAAAGCATTTTTGGAAAGCAGAGAAAATGTTTAAAATGAACAACGTTCAGAGAGGCCTTCAACTTACCCACCAAAAAACATCGAGCTAGTGAAAACTCTTGTGAGATCAGACTGTCGTTTGACATTATAAGCGTTTGACATTACAAGCGTTGACACTACAAGCGTTGACATTACAATCTTTGACATTACAAGCGTTGATATTACAAGCGTTTGACATTACAAGCGTTGACATTACAAGCGTTTGAAATTACAAGCGTTGACATTACAAGCGTTTGACATTACAAGCGTTGACATTACAAGCGTTTGACATTACAAGCGTTGACATTACAAGAGTTGAGTGAAAAAATAAATTTCAACATGTTAATCGTCTTTCTTATAAAGCGATCCTTGAAAAGCTCAGAGAAGGGGTTATACTCGTGAGAGCAGACATTGCCGAGAAATGGCTGTTCCAACCTGACAACGCCCCATGTCAAACTGCTATCTCCTTAACATATTTTTTTAACTCAAAAAGCATTCCTGCGGTTCCCTATCCCCTTTATTTTCCTGACCTCAGTCCCAGTGACTTCTTCCTTTTCCCTAAACTGAAATATTTCGTCAAAGATCGTCATTTCGGAACTTATAGACCATAACGGTTGAAGACTTTCAGCGGTACGAACAGTTGGAACAACGTCTCAATCGGTGCATACCTGTCCAAGGGAACTACTTTGAACGGGTAATATTGATGTGTAAAAGAAAAAAAAATTTGTTCAGTAAAAAACCAGTCTCATTACTTTTCTGCCACACCTCATATATTATATTATATATAAGTTATATTATGCATAATATATCTTATATTATAACTTTTTTTTCCAAGTAAAAAGTTGTATATGCTGGTTTTGTATTGAACTTTTATGTAATGTTAGCATTCCTTCGAAGCGTTAATTTAAACAAAGTTTGCGGTAGTTTTTAATGAAATTTAATTGAATTGGATTTAAACTTAATGTGATAGTCTAAAAATAGATAAGGTATAGATTAAATTGGATGTAATTCCCTGCAATGTTTGCAAGTGTCGTTGCTATTAGAATCGGCATAATTATTGACTATTTAAAGGGATGGATAGAAGTAGATTTTTTCAATATAAAAATTGTTAGGTATATTCAATATGAGTTTATTTTGTGCAAGATTTCGAACTAGCTCCACTTACCTTGGTAAGTAAAGATGAATATGTTAAAAGTAAAATAAAGATGTCAAAAGTAAAAAGTAAAATGAAGATGTTAAAGTGTGATGTGAAAAGTAGAATGGCCAAGACTCATCGTGTTTTTTGACTGTTGAAAAAAGATTGGAAGAATAGGAAGATAAGTCTGCAAACCAAGATTAGAATACTGGAAGCTATAGTGATGACAGTCGTAAAATATGGTTCTGAAGTATGGGCGCTCCGAAGAACGGATGAAAATTTACTCGATGTTTTCCTGAGAAATTGCCTATGGATTCTTTTTGGTAACCATCTGACTGACCGTATTTCAAACAGTAGGCTGTACGAGAAGTGTGGTTCAATCCCGCTTTCTAGTGCTATAATGAGAGAAAGGTTGAAATGGCTCGTTCTGCGGATGAAGGGTGGCAGATTGCCGAAGATTGTCCTTTCTAGCCAACCGTCTAAGGCTAAACGGAAAGCAAGTCGTCCGCGGTTGTGTTGGAAGGATGTCATAAAGAAAGATTTAAGGGAAATTGAAACTTTTTGGGAGAATGTAGAGAGGGAGGCTTTGAATAGATAGGGATGGAGATGGAGCAGGCGTAGCTGTGTTGGCCTCAGGCGGCTTGGTATTGCGGTGAGATGTTAGTTGTAGCTTGCGAACTAAGATTTGTTTCCGGGATAATCTTCATTTAGGCGATTTTTGGGCTGACTTTTAAGTTTGAGAAGTTTTTCAGTATATTGCAATATTTTTCAATATGAGATTTGTGGTATTACAATGTCACTTAGTATACTAGTTGATAGCTAGGCCAAGTAAATTTTCTTGGTTGAGCGTAAATTGTTTTTCGTTCGTTGTTTCGTATGATTTAATTCCCTGTGCCTACTTTAGTCATACTGTTGTCACACTATAAACTCTCTGTTTTAGATGAAACTAAAACAGCGATCGTCGACAGACTTCCCTAAGCTAGGGGTATTAATTCCACTTTGGTATTGACCAGGTCGTCGGTGGACATTGAAAACATTCATAACTTTATTTTTCTTCGAACGTTTCAGGAAATATAAAAACTTCATAAAACTAGACTAGACTTACTAGAATTAACTAAACTAGACTAACTAGAATTAACTAAACTGAATTAACTTAGTCTTAACTTAGTTAAGTCTAGACTTAACTAAACTAAGTCCAGACTTAACTAAACTAAACTAGACTTAAACATTCAATATATCTGGCTTTTACTGGTCAATATTTTTTAAACTATGATGTCCGTTACAGTAATCGCAGACCAAAGCTCATATCTCCATAGTGAAATGTACTTCATTTCTCCAAAATGAAGTGTCCAAATTTTTCAAATTTAGCTATCTTTCCAAAAAATACAGAGGATAGGTTTTCGTTGTCCACTTGCAGTGTGGATCTTCTAGGACCATTGGTTCGATACAATCACCTCTGGAAAAAAGCAAAAAAAGTGAAAAAACAAACAAAAGATAAATAAAGTGATGTTTCATCCGTCATCAGTGATGTTTCTTCTGACAAAAAATACAAAATCCATATTTTTGTAGTTAGGAGATTGAAACCTCTTCAGTGAGGTTCTCTGAAATGCTTAATCTGATTGTGTGATTTTCATTAAAATTGCCTGACTGTTGGGGGTGTTTCCCCCTTTATTTTGAAATTCAGGCAAATTTTCTCAGGTTCGTACCTTTTGATGGGTAATATTAAACTTAATGGGTTTATAAATTTAATTGTTTTAATTTAATTAGTTTATAAATTATTTTTTTTAATATTTGAAATAGCGCAACAGTGCATACATTTCATATTTAAAATAGTCGGGATTCCTCGGGTCTAGTGACAAGCAAACTTCGTGAATTTGTTACCTCTAATGATATAGTCATCTACACGCGTCCCCAGGCCTGTTTTTTGTTCCGCGTCCTTTTAAACCTTTTAAAATATATACCATATTAGTTAATTGCATAAAAACTGTTTCAAAATCACTGCCGGAAATCGTACCTTATGCCTAATCTACCCAAAAAATATATTTTTAAGGTGCAATTATATATATAGAATTTGCCAAAAAAAAGAAGCATTTTCTGTTCAAGCCTTTTTTCTTGTAGATTGTGACCTAGTTGAAGATCGTTCCATTAAAGAAAATAATTATAATAATACAAAAAAAAAATAGAGAAAATACAAAGAAATGGCGTATGCATGGTGAAATAAAAAAACTGCTTTTGCTTTTATTACGATTTTCCTAACCTGCGCTTCTGCAAAATGATGTTTTTTTATGTTCCTTTTTTATTTTAGATAAGTCTTTGGGTTGTTCAAGAAATTTTAAATCATGAAGATCCAAAGTTGCGAGCTGACACGATAGCCTACTTCATTAAAGTCGCTAAGAAGCTGAGTGACTTGAGAAATTTTCACGCTAAATATGCTGTTCTTTCTGGTCTTAACTACCAGGCCATTTACAGGTAAAGTGCTACAAAATAGTAGGCTAATGGAAAAACGAATCGAAATTCTGAATAATGCTAGTTGTGTTTTTCTAAAGGATGTGAATCGTATCGGAAATTGAGTCAAGTCTTTAAACGATTCAACAGTGTAATATTTTTAAATCTCTCTCAATCAATCAATCAAACATTTATTACCCACTCAAGAGAAAAACAGTGGAGTAAGACACAAAAAGAAAAGAAAAAACATACACTGAACGATTCTTAATATATATAAAAGCAAAAAAAAACATATATAAAAAATATGGCGAAAACCAAATGTTAAAGGAACAAATAAATAAAAGCTTTTCTTAAAACCAAATAATTCAATTGAAAATGGAATCCTTTGAAAAAGATTTAAAATGTATAGCCTCAATATTTGGGACACTTGAACTGATGAGGTTAATTGAAACTCTTTGAGGAATTGATCAGAACAACATTTGAGATTGAGGTCAAACCTTCATCATTCCTCAATGATAAGAAAATTTTAGAGCACTTTGAGGAAACGACTCCAGCTGGAGAGCTGCGTCATTTGTGAATCATGTTTTGTCAGCCCAAATTGCTGGAGACATCTATAACAATCATATATATAGCAACAAGAAGTCTATAAAACATGATGAAGAAATGAACTGCAAATATCGAGTTTTGAGTGTCAGGGTGCTGATCAAATTACAAATGACTTTCCTAATAGAACAATAGATTGAGTTTCTGAAAAAAGAATCAGAGCCTCCTTTAGGAAAGATAATTACTCTCAATTATCAATCAATCAAACATTTATTACCCACTCAAGAGAAAAAACAGTGGAGTAAGACACCAAAAAAAAAATAAAAGGACATACACTGAAAGATTCATAATATATATAAAAGCGTATTAACATCACATTAACCGGTATCCAAAATAGTCGGAAGATCACTTAAGTTAAAAAAAATAAACTAATTGATCATAAGGAGCGATGCGGCTTGGAGCTTTTTTTGGAGCTGTTTGCTCCAAAAAAAGACAGGCAGGACAGACGGGGCAGTTACTGACAAATTATTTATGATGTACCGGGGCGCCTTGGGAGGTAAATCAAAAATTTTGCAAATTTAAAATAATTAGTCCGCAACTTCTTCATATCCTTATTACGGAGAATGTGATTGAAACCACGTAGGTAATAAATATCAGGGGCACAATATGCACTATATAGGCGACCAAGAGCCCTCCGGTTGAACCGTCCGCGATTCGGAGAGATTTTACCGTAGGCAATCCTGATATTTTGTATACATTCATTTACAATAAGTGAGCAGGTTGAAGCTAGTGAGCGAGCAAAAGAAATACCTAACCAGTTAATACGGTCCTTAGAATGAAGACAAAGAATCATAATAAAGAGAGTGACTTGACTTATTATTAAAACACATAAATTCACACTTAGAGTTATTAATAGACAGACCTGCCTTACTCAATGCTGAAGACAGCGTTTTAAGATTATTGATCAGGCGTTGGCGTGTACGACTGACTAGAAGGACATCATCATCATAAGCAATATGACTAATACCTAAATCTTTATAAAAATAACTTGGCGAAAGACTACGAAGACAACCTCCGAAAACACATTTAAAAATATTTGGTGAAAGCACCCCTCCCTGTCGTACTCCCCGCCGGACAGAAATCGGATTTGAAACATCATTATTCCATTTAATACGGACTTTTGTAAGACTATACCAATACCTTAGTAATTTTGCAACTGACAAATTGACACCAGTCCTTAATAGAGGATATAATGACTGCGAATGTACAACATTATCAAATGCACCACTAATATCAACCGATACAATCGGCCGAAATCGGCCGATACAATAAATAGAGACTGTTGATTCATAACAGCATGTTTCATGATTTCGCTTAAAAGAAAATGTGCCTGGCTACAACCAATGGTTTTACGGAAACCAAATTGAAACGGAGTGAAATCTCACTTACTTATTATATGTACGAGGGTTACATATTCAAAAATTTTGCGGAATACACACGAAACCGTTATAGGGCGATAACTAGAGCAAGACACATAGACATAGACATATTTTATTAAACTTACTCTTTTTTTACACGAAACCGTTATAGGGCGATATTAGCGCAAGAGCTTGCAGGCTTACCACGCTTTAACACTGAAGTGACAAGACCTGAAAGAAAGCTGTTAGGAACCAAAGTTTGAGCGAGGCACATTTGAAAAAGCAACTGTATATGGGATATCAGAGGTGGATACTCAAACGCAAGGAATTTTGAGCAAATTCCATCACTGTCAAAATTTTCAGATCTTTTTAGCTGTTTATAGCCTCTTTTTTTAGCTGTTTAATAGCCTCTTGTACATCATTTAAACCGACCGAGCCTACATTTTCCTGTGATAATGAATTATGCGAAAAAATTGCACTCAATAAATTATAATACAACTGATGCAAGAATTCGGCACATCTTGAAATAATGCGAGACGAAGTCACTAATATCAAGTGAAGACTGCATTTTAGGCTCACAATCACTCCCCTTAATAACTCTGCTCCATGATTCTGATCATAACTCTGCAGGGCATCTCAGGCTTTACGAAACATGGTCACCTTTACAGTTTATACATTTTGGTGGGGCAGTGCATGGTTGAACTTTCGAATTGCTGTGTGACCCAGTACAACGAAAGCATTTTGCACTGGTAGCGGGAAGCTTACAATCATCAACACAGTGATAGAGTTTGACATCGGAATCATCTTCTTGGCAGGGACTGATAGGTCTTTACGCGGTAGTTCATAACCAATATAGAGACAAGACTCATGGACCTTTCACGAGCAGTTTTATCAAGAAATTCAAGACGGAAAGTTCTCGAGGTCCCGATTTTTGAGGCATCAACCACTCCAGAAATAAGAGATATCAGTTCATCGCTTGTAATATTTTCAGGGAGTCCACGGACGATACCGAAAATTTTTCGGTCTATCACTTTAGCGGTATCGTTAGGGATATGTTCACAGGCAGCCTTGGCAAGTTCTGCTGCCGATTTCTTGTCACCAGTCTTCACGATCACACGTTTTTGAGCGGGATCAGACCTTAGAGTCACAATTCCTTCGTGGCCTTCAAAACTGTCCAATTTGGCTTTACGGAGGTTTGGGTTTGACAAATTCACTGGGGGATTTTTCAGTATGACAGCATAAGTTTGCTTTTGTGGGTCAACATTAGGGTCAGCGCAGTTGCCTCGTAGTTGCACAGATGTGATGTCCCGTTCACAAAATCGCTCAGCAAAAGAGCCCACTTCAAGCAGACATTGGTTAACAGACTTATTTAGAAGGGCATAAGCGTCAGCAGGAATACCTGGAACGTCGCCAGGGCGACGAATAACAAAATTTGGGACGGGAATTTCTTCGTCCTCACATCTTTTATAGACAGAAAAAATGTCCATTATAACGTTTAAGCAAGCACTAGAACCAATACGCTTTCCAATTGCCTCACCAGGAAAGCAATTCTGTAATATAAGCTTTTTGCCAGCTAACAAAGTTGAAAAATTGAAGAATTCGACTGCATTTTTTTATGATCACGTCTTCTGCGAGACCCCTTCTGCTGGTGAGACCCCTTGTGCAAGACCATCATCTGCTTTCCAAAGTTATGTCATTTTAAGGTCAGGGTGAAAACCAGGATAATCAAATTTGTATGATTTTTTTTTCTGATTTTTTTTTCTGAGATGAGAAAGTTGACTTTTTTTCTGAGATAAACTATCAATTTAAAGATTAAATAAATAAAAAATATATAGATTAGCTCCACATCCAGTACTATTTTTGTACGTTTTATTTAAATCCGTCTGTTTTGTCGACTTCTACGAAGACTCGATCTTCAAAGAGAATCAAACACTTATTTACAGGTTAAGCTATGGTATCGTTAGTTTTGACAAAGAGGTTGACATGGTCTCAGGATGGAGTGTTACCAGCAAGGAATGATAGAGTGAAGCATTTTTAGTATAACCAATGAAAGAAGAAAATTTTACTGCAAGATTTACCGAAACACAGAATAAAATCTTGAAACCAGCAAACAGGTCTAGGGCCAGCAGGAACAAAAAGGAGAATAGTTACCCGAACATTTGTCTTGTATACAATAACCCTTGCTCGGCGTGGAAAAAGAAATAATTTAAAACATAACTACATAAAAAAAAGAAAACCTAAAATTAAAGAAGAATAAATAGAAAAAGATCATATATATACAGTTACTGTTCTGTATTTTCCATCTTTCTCTGTTGTTGTTGTGAGGAGTACCTTATTGATTGTGCATTCTACCTCCGTGGTTTGCCTGATGAAGAAGCTATTGTCGGTATTTGTTTTGATCATTTTCTTTTTATTCTTGTTTGATTTAGTTTTTCCTTTTTTTATTTACTTTTCACTTTTATTTACTTTTCACCTACTTTTAGGTTTTCTTTTTTTTTACTTACTTTTACTTGCTTTTAGGTTTTCCTTTTTTTACTTACTTTTTATTTTTACTTACTTTTTGGTTTTCCTCTTTTTACTTACTTTTCATTTACTTTTAGGTTTTCGTTTTTTTCTTTACAGGAAGGGTTTTCAGTCGGAGTTTTGCCAATGTGCTCATTACAAGGACATGATCTGAATCGAAGTCTCCCCCAGGCAAGCAGGTGGTATTTGTGACAGATGACTTCCACGGTTTTGAGATGAGGACATCAGATTTGTCGTCTTTCCATCTGGGGCCTTTCTTCAAGTTGCCTTTCTTCTCTTTCTATGTTTGAACATTGAGTTCGTAACAAAGAGATCATTATCCCTGCAGAACTCAAGTAGACGCTCGCCACGTGCGTTTCGCCTCCCAAGACCGAATCTGCCTAAGACATCACTGTCAAGCTGTGTGGCTTCTCCGGCGATAGCATTGAAGTCACCCATTACTACGAGGAGATCTTTCTTTGGGACTTCATCAATTAGAGACTGAAGTTGTTGATAGAAGGTGTCAACTTCTTCATCAGGTCTTGAGGAGTCGGGGGCGTACACTTGGATGGCGGTGATGTTTTGTACTTTCGCTCTCAGCCGAATCATCATAAGGCGCTCTGAGACTAACTTTGTGGCTATGAGTGCGCGCTTCGGGTTGCGTGTCAGGAGAAAGCCAACGCCTTGTCTGTGTTTGCCATCAGGTCTGCCAGAGTATGAAAGTATGATGTCGCCGCATCGTTGTTCTCCTGAACCAGGCAAGTGAGTTTCCGAGAGGCCAATAACGTCCCATCTGTACCTCTCGAGCTCTTTGACAATTAGCTCTAGTTTCCCAGGCTTTGCCAAAGTTCGCACATTCAAAGTCCCAGGTAGAACGGGGCTTTATGTGTCAGAATAGAGGTTTCTCCTGGTAGAGTTCTATCATCCTCAATGGGGATCGTCATCGTCTGCCGAGTTCGCATATCTTCGTCTGAAGTCGTCAGATCGTCGGCTCCCCCGTACGCGGTAACATTATCATTCACTGTTATATCTTTCCTTCCGTCGGTTACCCCGGACGCGGTAGCACGGTTTTGTCTCTTTGTTTTCAACTGATCTATAACTTAAAAGAAGAGGGTTTCTCGGCTATTGTAGGACAGCGGCAAGCCACTCCTCTCTGTCCTTTGCAGGTGGCCGATTTCCTCCATCTTGAGAGTACTCCGCCCTCACAGCTTTCTGCTCGCTGACTATTTATTCAAAGCTGGGACTAGGGTTTGACTCTGTCGGGACGTTTCCACGCGCCGGTGGGCCTAGCACAGAACCATAAAAGGGGCCCTAGTTCCTCCTTAACTCTGTTTGGCCCCACAGTTAGGGGTCCCAGTTATGTTTAAGGACCCCCAGAAACTGGGTCCCCCCTTGGTCCACGCCTTCTTATTGGTTATTCGAAGGAATCCCCCATATCTGGAGGACTTTCCCCTATCTGCCACCTGGGGACGCGCCTGAGCTGCCTGGGCGCGGCAAATCTTACTTACTTATATACCTTTTTTACTTACTATTTACTTTTACTTACTTTTTATATTTAGTTTTTATTTACTTACTTTTAGGTTTTACTATTTTTTTACTTAATTTTTACCTACTTTTAGGTTTTTCCTGTTTTACTTTATTTTTATTTTTACTCACTTTTTACTTTTTTTCAGGTTTTACTTTTTTAGCCTATTATTTAATTTTACTTACTTTTTACTTACTTTTAGGTTTTACTTTTTTTAATTTGGTATTTACTTTTAGGTTTTTATCCTCGTTTAGGTTATTGTCCTCGTTTCTCACTTCTTTGCGATTTTTGTTTTACTAAGGACATCAAAGTAAAAAAAAAAAAAAAAAAACGCCAGGACCCATCTTAGGGTAATACTCACACCTGAAAACGGCCATTTTCTAAGATTTTTCTTTTGGGCAGGCTTTATTGGCAGTACCTCCTTTTGTTAGTGTTGCCACGTAGAACTGTAACAATGAATTATCAAAGCTAACTAGTTAAACTTGACAACACTTTTCCTCCCTATTTTAGTATTATTACTAAAATACTTTTTTGTTTGTTTTCACTGTTTTATTTAAAATAGAATACCAGTTTTTCTACATATTCATTTGTTTATTTTTTTTAATGGAAATGCAGAGTGGTCTAGACAAAATATCCATGAAATAAAAAAGAAAAAAAAACAAAGAACCACAATCTTCTGATTCTAAAACTTTAAATAACTATGGCTCTACGTCATGTACGTCATGTAAGTCATGTCCTAAGTGAAAAACTTAATGAATTTTACGTTAAAATAACATTGATCAGAGCTTTCTAAATTCTGGGAAATTTAAAACTTGTGGCGATTTAGGGAGCGGGTTGTATATTATTCCTCGCTGTGTCGTACATTTTACATTGGCCGAACTCACCAACAGTTTGTTGAACGCTTTATTGAGCACCCTAGTTCCGTAGACGATTCTCTCAATTTCAGACCCCCCCCCCCCGGAAATTTTTTGTTTTGTTTTAGCAGAATATTTGTTTCATCACCCTGACCATTTTGTAAAGTTTAGTAAGTAACAGCTATATCTAATGATAAAGGTTTACGCAATGGGCAAGGGAAGTCATAGAAATATTAAAAAACACATTTTCGCTAATTTACCAATTAACAGGGATATAGGAAGTTTGAATATTGGTTCAGTTATGATACTTAAAAAAAAAACTATTGTCAAATTTTGGAATAAGTTATAAAACCAAAAAGATTGTATTCAACAGAATAATTGACTTATTTTTATTATTTTTTCCAGTTCTTTTGTGTTTTCATGGAAATTTCTCGATAATTTATATA
>JAQQPU010004495.1:25991-42812 GCA_029168905.1 Artemia sp. Kazakhstan ARC1039
AACGAGGTACCGAATGAGAGGTGAAGAGGTAACGAGGTACCGAATGAGAGGGGAAGAGGTAACGAGGTACCGAATGAGAGGTAAAGAGGTAACGAGGTACCAAATGAGAGATGAAGAGGTAACGAGGTATGGAATGAGAGGTGAGGAGGTGACGAGGTACAGAATGAGAGGTGAAGAGGTAACGAGGAACTGAATAAGAGGGGAAGAGGTAACGAATGACCGAATGAGAGGGAAGAGGTAACGAGTTACCGAATGAGAGGTGAAGAGGTAACGAGGTACCGAAGGAGAGGTGAAGAGGTAACGAGGTACCGAATGAGAGGTGAAGAGGTAACGAGGAAGCGAATGAGAGGGGAAGAGGTAACGAGGAAATGGATCAAGTGGATAGCTTCACTCATCTGGGTAGTATTTTCAGTAATCATGGTGGATGCGACGATACTATAAAAAGAGGAATAGCCCAATGACAAGTTTTTATTTCTTTTTTTTCTTTTGTAGCTGAAAATGTTTTGAAAAATTAGAGGATATGTCTACAAACTAATTTAGAATATTGAAGACCACGATCTGTTATGGCTGAAATAAAGTTCTAAAACATGAGCACTTCTATAGGTTAAGCAGAGGTGGCTTTAGGGGGGACAGGCGCTCGCCCCGAGCACAGCGATTTTAGGGGCGAAAAATTTCGAATAAACAATCTAACAGTTACAATCTTTTTGTAATTTTTGAAATTTCATTTTTATTAAAATGAAATAGAAGGCGCAGTTAGCAGTAAATATAAGCATTGAATCCAATTTTAAGCAAATGTAAGCAAATTCATCACCAATCCTAACGATATAATTAATAATTAATAATAAGTAAGAAAAGATAATTTGGGAATTTTTTCTCAATAAATGAAATTTTGGCTGAAAATTTTTGGGAGGAAAATTTCTCCGAGAAAAGGCGCTAATCAAGATTTCTCCCCGGGTGCAAGAGTGTCCAGAACCGCCACTGAGGCTGAGAAAGATTTGTTGGATATTTTCCAAGGGAAATGTCTAAGAATAGGTTTGGCTCCTCGTTTTACTGATCGTGTATCAAACAGTAAGCTGTACAAAAAGAGGTTTGGTCCCACTTTCTTGGGCCATTAAGATGAAGGGCTATTTATTGAGGCGTTCAGATGACTGGGCCATGTTCTAAGGATGAAGTAGGACAGAATGCTCAAGATAATGCTTTTTGTCTATCCATCTGGGGACAAATGAAAAGCAGGTCGTTCCTGAATGGGGTGAAAAGAGGTCATAAGAAAGGATTTAGACAAAAATTAGAACTGCGTGGGAAGGGGTAAAAGATGAAGCTTTAAATAGAGTGACGTGGTGTAGGAGTGTCCGCAGCTGTGTTGACCTCATATGGTTTTGTTCTGCAGTGAGTTATTGTTAATAGTATCTGTAGTGTTAGTAGTAGTAGAAAATGATTAAAATCCGTCCTTAGCCCTAACTGAATAATAACACTAACACAAACAAAAAGATTTAACTAATTAATTAAAATAATTAAAATTAATTAAAATAAGGTTTTTGTTCGAAGTTTGGTTTATCTTTACCCTGTTTGAAAACATAAATTTGTATTTTGAAAACTATTTAAAAGTGGAAAGAATGAAATTTCTCTCCCTCCCTCCCTCCCTCTCTCTCTCTCTCTCTCTCTATCTCTCTCTCTCTCTCTCTCTCTCTCTCTCTCTCTCTCTATCCCTTTCTCCTTCTCTTTCTCTTTCTCTATTTCCTATGGACTAATATTTAATTTTCACTTCTATTTTAAGACGATCTTTGAAACTTGAACCAAATGAATCTCGGACATCTCAATCCAAACCCAATACACCTGATGAATCTCCAAGTAAATCTAGTCTGAACAGTGCCCGGTTTATACGTGGTCATAAAAAGTCATCCAGTGTTGGATCAAAGTAAGTTTTTTTCTTTTTCTTCAGAGGGCCATGCGCTGACAACGGTACTCCCACCATCAACTGATCTTAGAAAATTTTTAAAATCTGATTTCCTTAAAATTCTCGGAAGAAAAACTTCTGAATTCCCAAAGAAAAATTAATCTCCCCGAAAACCAAAGCTCTAAAACTCAAAGGTTTTCTTAAAACTCCTCGATTGATCCGTGTAAATTGAGGCTGTTGGTAAGGTTATGATATCAAAGAAACTTCTCTGTTTTCCTCGAGGTTCTCCGAGGAAAAATTTCCGAAGGAAAATTGATCTCCCCAATACCCAAAGCTCCAAAATCCAAAAGTTTTCTTGTAATTTCATCAGAAACTCCTGGATTGGTCATAAAATTTAAGCTGATGGTGCCGTTTTGACAAATTCCTGAGTAAATTCTTACAAGATTGGCCTTAACCATGTTCGTCTGGTGTTTCTTTCTCATTTTTGGGATTGATATAAAATACCAATCATAAACCAATTTTTGGCAAAGTCATAGCATGAAGAGGCTCTAAAGGGTTAGTTGATCCCGTGAACTAAAATTCAGAACGAGATGAGAATACTTGGCCCGTTCTTTAACTCCTCAATTTGCTAAGATTCTACATCTTCCGACCAAAAATGTTTTAAAGAAAATCTGAGGACTCTGATCTTACTTCTTAGGCCGTTCTTACTTCTTAGGTTCTGTATTCAATATTCTCTTCAAACATCAACAACTGATCATCAACTGGGTGGTAGTCTGCGTGGTAGTCATCAGCTGATATCGATGGGTGGTAGTATTAACATACAGGTCTCCATTCATCTTTGTATCACTTTTTTGTACACGCTACCAAAGTCGGACTGTGCCAATTCTGCTTCTTTGAAGTTTCCTTTTGATGTCTTTAGTCTCTTAACTATTTATTTCACTCTCTTAACTCATGGTTATGAAGGCTGAAATGTGTGTGCTATACTTATTTGAAGTTTTTATTCCTTGTTTTTCACTCTCTCAACTCTGTATTTGACTCTCTTTGTCACTTCTATCAAAGCTGAGCAAGACTTGATTAATACCTTGCTAGAAGAGGGGTATATATTTATTAAAGAATGACTTTTTTATATTTTCTTTGAAAAATTAAAAAAAACTCAAATTTTCCCCCTCCCCCTACGTTTGAAAAGTAAATTTGACCCCCTCCACCAAAACTATCTAAACTGACGCTATTGATAATTCATTGTCTGACATACCTGGCTACCTGGCTAAGCTTAACCTCCCCGGATGTAAAATATTAAAAAGAAAACTAAAGCATTGATCCTCATAAAAAAAAATCAAATTAAACAAACATAGCCACTACTAGAAGGTCAAATAACCTATGTGTTGTGGCTCAACTAATTAATTAATTCATATAATCAATAACATATAGATAAATACACTAAAAAAGAAAATAATTGAAGAAAAAAGCATCCGACTTATTTGGTTCGGTTTAACTTCCCCGGATGTAATATGTAAAGGACGATCAGAAATACTTGTCTGGTCACGTGTTAGCGTGACCATATTATCTAGTCACGTTATCTGGTCACGTGTAGAAATGTTATCTGGTCACGTGTAAAACTGTTAGCTGAACATAGAATTACGCTTATTTGAAGTCACTTTATTTATGGAATAAAGTAAGAACCTTTCTGTCTTTTATGAATGTTCCGAAATACATTTTTTAGTTTCGAAAATTTAAATTTAAATACGTTTTTAGTTTCGAAAATTTAAATTTAAATACGTTTTTTAGTTTCGAAAATTTAAATTTAAATACGTTTTTTGGTTTCGAAAATTTAAATTTAAATAAGTTTTTTAGTTTCGAAAATTTAAATTTAAATATGTTTTTTAGTTTCGAAAATTTAAACTGATGTCAAAACCGGGGAAACCGACATATTTTGTTTCAATTTTGAGGCTCAAAATGTTAAAAATGAGCAAGGAATATTATTCTTTTGAATTTTGCTCGAGACCTACCTTTTATTATGCTTGACTAAATCTTATAAATCAGGAGTGTTTGATAATTAGTTTAGAAATCACTATGAAATCTTTAGCGATCACATGTTCAATTATAAGAGTATTTCTAAAAATCAGTTTGTACATTTGAGCAACAAAATTTATGTCCAACTACCATTTTTATAAAAATTACAAATAGGTTATTCCACCAAAATATGAGTAACTAAATTCTTATAACGAAAAACAATTTTGTAATTTTCTCTCCATTATATGATGTCTTACTCATGGTCCCTTTCCCTTTTATTATTATTTCTCTTCTTATTCTTTTAATTTTCTCTCCATTATATGATGTCTTACTCATGGTCCCTTTCCCTCTTATTATTATTTCCCTTCTTATTCTTATCTTGTCTCTATTTCCGTCTTTGATTCTGGTCAAACCTTAATTGGGTATTTATTTTTTTACCTTATTTTTCTACCTAAGTGAAATTCTATAGTTTATTTTATCCTTACTCTATTTCTCCTTCCTTCATTTCTCTTATGTGTTTAGATTGTCTTAGTTGTAGCGTAGTTTCTTGTCTTATTTCATCTTTCCCCCTATTCTTTTAAATTTAGTACCACAAGCTACATTATTTGAATGAAATAGTGCATGAAGTTTGGTTTAAAGTGGACTGAAGTCTTTGTAGTAAGTGAATGAAGTTTCGCAACCGTAGCTTCTGTTGATAAAACCGGGGTAAAATTAGGTTTGGCAACATAAGCATAGCTTTTAGGGTTCTTTGGGTTTGGGGGATGGGAGGGGGGGGATTACTATCGTCCTTCAGAACTTAGTTTTAAGCTTCATTTAAAAGTTAGTCCGAATGAAACATCTGAAGTCGAAAATCTTAGTTTCTTTGGTGTTCTCATCGAAGTAACTAACATTTCCTTTTCCCTACGTGGATCAGTTGCGACAATTGTTTTTTTATTGGTGGTGGTTTTGTTTGTTTTTAGTTTAGTTTAGGTTTTTTTTTTACTTTACGCCTAGTTTACATACAGGCGAAATATCCGCGTTGTTTTAGTTTTTCATCTTTTCTCTCTACTGGCCGCAGTCTCGTTTGTCGTTCTTTTTTTTATTGAGTTTTTTTCTCTCTTTGTTGTTTTTTTTTTGGTCTCTTTTGTTGGTTGGTCTTTTGTCGTTCTTTTTTTTATTGAGTTTTTTTCTCTCTTTGTTGGTTTTTTTTGTCTCTTTTGTCTCTTTGTTGGTTGGTCTCTTTTGTTGTTTTTTTGAAGATAGTCCGAGCTGGGTACTTACTCTCCCCTTAGCCACACCTTGCCACGCATAAATTGTTGTATCCGAGCGTTTAATAGCAATTTTGATTCATTTATAAGCTGATTCATATCATTTCAACTAAACTGATTTTATAATCAAAATTTCTCCGTTAACTCCTGAGTTTGAAATTCTTAATTTAAGACTTTGCAGTCGTTTCCGTGATAAACAGCTGAAATTTATCTGTGATTCTGATGTAATTTTGAATTATAAGATTTAATATACAGTTAAAATTTATCCAGTGGTTGCACTCTTCACTAATTTTTTTTTTTTATTCATTTGTCCGCTTTCTTTTTTTCTTTTTTTTTTTTTTTTTCTTTTTTTTTAATGGAAGAAATTTTTAATGGAATTTCATTGGATTTTTTTTTTGGAACTTCATGGAAGCTACTTTAGCGTCTAAATCCTTTTTTTTCATCCGTACTAATTAAAAAGAATTCAAAACGCCCAAATATATGTCCATAAAAACAACTAAGGTCTTCAAAATGAGAAATAAATCTGAATTTTTGGTCTCGTATTTTAAATCAGTAAGAAAAAAGTAAACACTCTTTCGAAGATAAATAAAAAAGAGTTTAAGTTTATCTTCTAGGGTTACTAGATAAGTTCTAGCACCACAATATTTTTGCGTTAATTTATTGCCTTAAATGTGTTTCAGCTACTACGAGGGGGGGGGGATATTGTAAGTTGCGATTGGGAAAACGAATATGCTTCCGTTGGCAGCAAGTGCTTCTGTAGTGGCAGAAACGACTGATAGTTGACGTTTTCGGTGAAAAAAATTGGTTTCCCACCAGACAAAGTCTGTGTATCTTCGCTGGAAAAGTTTGTCATTAAGGTTAAATATCTAAGGTTATATATCTAATATATAAATAAATTATTAATTGTATTATTAATTATATATTAATAAACAAGGTTAAGTATGTGAAATTATGTCATTTTTACAAAACTAGATTTCCAAATTTTTGTCCCTGTTTTGTCTCCAATTTTTTTTTTGGATATTGCCGAAACTCGTGTCCTGTCTTCTACTATACTTAAATAATCGGTGGTCTTCTTTTGGATCGTTAAGTTTTGGTTTCAAATTTTGGTTGTATTATCCTAAAGTAAAGAATTTTCTGGATAGTTAAATTTCGGTTTTGTATTTTGGCATTAAATTAGTTGGATTGTACTTAAATAAAGGGACTTTTTGGTTCGTTAAATTTCGTTAATAATTTGTGAGATCACACTGGCCAATCATGATAAAACATAAAGTCGCGAAGAAAAACGAGGACAATTAACAGCCAGTGAAAAAAAACGAAAAATTACGCAAATATTTCTGTCAAGACCTCCGCTTGACCGTCCTCAGTGCAGAATAAAACTGATAAAAATATAAAAACCAAACCTTAACATAAAAACACCAAACTAAAATTGGACGACCCTTTCTTAGTAACGGTGAAAGGGTAACTGAATAAAAAACACCAGGCTAATCACTTTCCAGTTTGATTGTTATCGGAGATTCTATTTGATTGCACAATATAATTTTGTGGGTGTCTGTAAAAACGATCAGAAATTAATAACTTTGTTATAAATGGGACTTAGAAAAGTTTCTCCAGTGTCTCTATTAAGAGCTACCTTTTGGTGAATGTGCTTTTTTATTTCAACTGCCTCCCTGAAAACTTGCGTGAGACCTATAACGGGGGCAACAATGGAGGTTTCGTCAAACAAAATGAAATGGTGGGGACGCTCATGCACATGTTGCGCCAAGGCGGAATCAAAAACCTCAGGCCTTTGGCGTAACTTCATGGCCTTGTCGATCGAGGACTTATGTTCAGATAACCTTCCCCAATTGCTGTTGGGCTCTACCAACATAAAAGGTTGTTCAGCTCCTAAATTTTACGGGCTCCCAAAAATCCACAAAGATGTAGCTCCTCCACGCACAATTCTGGCTTCTTATAGCTCTCCGACTGCCAGATTGGGGAAATGGTTGTCAACACTTTTTCGCCCCCTTATGCAAACGCAAACTTCATACATAAGAAATTCAGTTCACCTTGTTGAAAAATTAAAAGACATTGAAAAAAAAGGATACACTTTTGGCCAGTTTCGATGCCATTTCTATGTATACGTCTTGCGACATTAAAAAATGTGAACTAGCTCTTCAAAGGAAATTAGAAGATAATATTGATCAAATGGACTACAAAACACTGGATATAGAAACTATTATGTGTCTCGTACGTCTTTGCAATAGTTCCTCCTCATATTTCCAATTTAATAATCAATTTTAGACCCAAATCAGGGGTCTACCCATGGGTACAAGTCTCACCATTTTTGGCAACTTTTTATATGGAATTCATTGAAACCTCTGCTCTAAACATTTTCCTATGAAACGTCGGTTCTGGGGTCGGTTTGTGGATGGTTATTTCTGTTTGGGAGCATGGAGGGGAGTCACTTAACTCCTTCTTAACTCATCCAAACACTCTGGACTCTAACCTTCAGTTCACTTTAGAACTAGAACATAACCACAAACTTCCTTTTCTAGATGCTTTAATTTTTAATAAGTCTCCTGGCCTTGACTTTTCTATTTATAGAAAGCCTACACATAACGATAGGTATTTGCATTTTTCCTCCAACCACTCTCCCTGCATAAAAATAGGAGTTGTTATTTCTTTGGTTGACCGAGTAATAAGAATATGCTCAGAGCCTCACATAGACTCAGAATTGAACTATATTAAGGACATTTTATTTTGCAATGGCTGCCCTATACAAATACTTGAGACCATTATAGACAAAAGAAGAAAAAAGGCAGAAAAGAATGCATCAAATCAACAAACCCCAAACAGATACCGTCCCATTGGTGGATGATAAGAAACTTTCCACTGTTCTATCCTACATTCCAAAATTGAGTGACAAATTGAAAAGAATCCTTAAAAAACATGAACTTAATGTCGCCTTTAAAAATTCAAATATTACACAGAACTTTTTTAACAACGGCAAACATAAAACCAGCCCCATTCTGGGTAGTGGTGTTTATAGAATTCCTTGTTCTTGTGGCTGTTTTTATGTTGGTAGAACCCAACAGCAATTGGAGGAGAGGTTATCTGAACATAAGTCCTCAATCGACAAGGCCATGAGGTACGCCAAAGGCCTGAGGTTTTTTATTCCGCCTTGGCGCAACATGTGTATGAGAGTCCCCACCGTTTCATTTTTTTTACGTAACCTCCATTGTTGCCCCTGTTAAAGGTCTCACGCAAGTTTTCAGGGAGGCAGTTGAAATAAAAAAGCACATTCACCAAAAGATAGCTCTTAATAGAGACACTGGAGAAACTTTACCAAGTCCCATTTATGACAAAACTACTAATTCTGATCGTTTTTACATACATCCACAAAGTTATATTGTGCAATCAAATAGAATCCCCGGTAATAATCAATCTGGAAAGCGATTAGCCTTTAAGAGTGCTTTACGCAAAATGAAATTCTGAAATGCCATTTAGACTTGTGTTTTTTATTCAGTTACCCTTTCACCGTTACTGAGAAAGGGTCGTCCAATTTTTTTATTTTTTTTTTTTTAAGGTTTGGGTTTTATATTTTTACCAGTTTTATTCTGCACTGAGGACGGTCAAGCGGAGGTCTTGACCGAAATATTTGCATAATTTTTTCAACTTTTTCACTGGCTGTTAATTGTCCTCGTTTTTCTTCGCGATTTTATGTTTTATTAAATTTCGTTTGATTTTGGCTTTTGTATTTTGGTAGTAAATCTTATTTCTATTACACTTAAATCATGGGACTTTATCTGGATTGTAAAATTTTGGTTTTGTATTTTGGTTGTAAATTCTAGGTTTATTGCACTTAAATAGAGGGACTTTCACTGGTTATCAAATTTTGGTTTTTGGATTTATATATTGTGTTTTGAAAATTTCAGTTCCATGAAGGGACTTTTTCTGGATCGTCAAATTTTGAGTTTGGATTTAAATTTAGTTATATTATACTTAAATAAAGGCACTTTTTCTGCATCGTTAGATTTTAGTTTGTGTGTTTTGGTTATATTATACTTAAATCAAGGGATTTTTTCTGTATTGATAAATTTTCGTTTTTGTATTTTGGTGTTTGTATGTTGATTGTTTTTTTTTGTTTTTTTTTGTTTTTTTGTTGTTTTTTTTTTACACTTAAATCAAGGGACTTTACCTGGACTGTCGAATTTTTTTTTTGTATCCTAATAGTAATTTATAATAAGCTTTGTTTTGTCTTAGGTATAGGAGTATCAGCTTACCCCGTAATTCATCTTGCCAGCAACGGTTTCTGGGTCGGAGATCTTAGTGAGTCTTGTGTCATTTTAGCCTAAAATTCAATAGCATGTTTGGACATTAAAGGTCAATGCCGCTGAACTTGGGCGCTTTTTAACGTTATGGCTCTTTCACTCTTCATGTTTTATTTCATCTTCCTTTTTTTGAATTCTATTCAGCGTCTGGTTTACATTTTACTTATTTTATGCTTTTTAACTGAATAATCTGTTTCGTTTACGGGTTTTTACGAATGAATAAAAGGGTAATAAGTAGGGAAATGCAGAAAAAAAATGAAAACTGAAAAGGAGGTACTTCGGTTTCGTGCTACCGAAATTATTTTTAACATTAAAAATATATTTTAAATATTATTAATTGTATTGTATGGTTATATTAACTATATGACTATAAAGTTATAAACTGTATTATTATAATAGAAGCTTAATTTTTAATTTTAAAAATTTATTGCCAAAAAAAAATAAAGAAAAAGTGAGATCACTGCTACCTCATGTCTCTTCAAGTGACGTAGCTACCTCACTTGGTGTTATGTCACAATCGTAGCGGTTATATTTTGTATGTCTAAACAACAGTATGTCAAAACAACAAAATGAAAACATTTTTCATTGTGTAGGCCTATGTCAAAACAACAAGACTACTTTTATGACAACGGGATCCCCCCCCCTCCCTCACCCCAAAAAACTTAAAACCATTTTTTTTAATTTTTTATTCATGAATTTTGAACATTTTAGGAAATTTTTGTGTTTTGTTTTCAATATTCAGCTTTGAGTCAGTAAAATTCTGTAATAAAATGGCCTCCAATATGTAAAAATGACAAGGAACAAAGAAGCAAATGACTTTAAACTTTTTTTTTATCTTTTGGTCAATATATTCTATTTTATATTTATATATAACACCATCATTTTATAATGCATTTTAGAATTCCAGGGAACGTTCATAAATACGTTAGTTAGGGAACGCTCGCAAATACGTTGGTTCAGAAGTTTAAATGAACCAATGATTGATGCGTGCTAAATATGGAAGGGAATGATGGGCTAAAGTCTTTAGTATTCTATGAAAAAATCTTTATTTCTGCTTATTTCATTTTTTTTTATTTATTTATTTCTGATGAGAAAAAAAAATGTACGCTTCATAAAATTTTGAATTTATATCATGTTTCTTTATTTGTCTAAGTTATGCAGCCTGGCTAAGCAAAAACTAAACTTTCAAAATTTATCTGCCTAAGCAAAGATATTAAACTAAAGATGAAGTTGGATGATGGCTTTACGTTTTTTTAGGAATCTTTTTTGTTATATGCTCTCTTTTCTCTCTCTCTCTCTCTCTCTCTCTCTCTCTCTCTCTCTCTCTCTCTTTCTCTCTCTCTCTGAATAAAGAAAAAATATAATATGTGTATAGTTCTACGTAGCTTCCTGTAAATACGCTGGCTTTTAAGCTTCTGCTGTGAAACAGAAGTTGAGGGGTCTGACCCGAAAGCCCCCGCACTACTTGCCCACCTGGGGCGTTGTAGAAAAGTTATTCATTAACCCTGTTTAGCCTTTGGGCGCTCCAGTCAAACAGCTGTTAACCACTACCACCCGCATATAATATTGGTGGCACTCTGGCACTATTTAAGTGATCATGGTAATGTGTGATGATGCGTGGGGCCATTCTTTGGTCTCCCAACGCAATTAAGGTCTCTGTAACATACCAAAATCATCTGTCACCGCAACAGCCAATTTTTATTATCTTGACGTTATTTAGTAGGAAAATTGATCTACTAAATTCCGATCGAGAAAATAAAGACAATTTTAGAAATATGGTGCCAAATTCATAATGTGATAGACCATTCCGATTATTTTCGTTCAGTCTGTTCCGGTTGCTTTTTTGTAGAAAAATAAGAATCTTCTTTTGCTGCTAGGGATTTGAGAAATTTCAAAACTCGAAACCCACTCCTTTTTAGATTTCACTTTTTTCATGTAGCTGTGCATAATCTTGTACATATTGTGTTGATGGTACTAATGCTGGTGGTGATTTGAATTTGAATTTGAAATCTTCTATTTTCCATGGCACTTATTTTCATTTACCTGTATATACTGTGTTGATGGCAGCATTCTTCTTGTGAAATTTTTTTAAGCGAGTTTTTTAACGTCTCTTTTCTTTAACCTATTTTTTCTTTTAAAGCTTCTTTTCTTTCTAACAATAGTGAAATTGTTCAGAATATTATAACGTTTGGCATTTTTATGGGTTTTTTTTTGTTGTAGAAGCGTACTGTACAGTAGTCCATCCTTGTGGACTACTGTGCAGTAGTCCACCCATGTGCTGTAGAAGCGTACAGTAGTCCACCTCCCTTCCATGTGAGTACCCTTTCTCAAAGCTAAGAAAAACTGAACTGTGGGAGTGGACTAGGTATAACTTTAAAAACCTCTTAACTTTTAAAAATCCTCTACGTGCGCACGGGGAAAGGGTCCATCCTTGGGGACTACTGTGCAGTAATCCACCCATGTGCTGTAGAAGCGTACAGTAGTCCACCTCCCTTCCATGTGAGTATCCTTTCTCAAAGCTAAGAAAAACTGAACTGTGGGAGTGGACTAGGTATAACTTTAAAAACCTCTTAACTTTTAAAAATCCTCTACATGCGCACGGGGAAAGGGTCATTCAAGACCTCAACAGAAAATCACCCTGCCTTGTTTATTATAAATGAATGTATAAGAAATATGTATATTATATTAGAAATGTTATACATTAATGAAATAGTATATGCTATTATTTTAATATATATTAGAAGTATGTATTCAATCGAAGTACCAAGGACATCAAAAGAAAAACATTTTTTGCCTTCTGAACCCATTTTAGATCCGTTCATAACTGAAAACTGCGGTTTTTTTTCAGATTGTTCTTTAAATTATTTTGGAATTATGAAGTTATTTATGTAGTGCCACATTTTCGTCGGCGTTGCCTCCGTGAACAATTAAAATAAATAATCAAAACTAATCAGTTAAATTTGACAATGGTTTTCTTGCTTAAAAATTCAAACATTCACAATATTTTCATTCTGGAAGATAACTACACCATCAAAGGAAATCACCTGTTTGATGCCATATATTTTTCGCTTATTCTGTCTCTGATTTTTCACCCGCGTTCTGCTTTTTAACTTTGACATCTGCCTAAACTTATTTCTGCATAAGTTTCTGCCACCAATTTATGCTGATTACTTTCAGTTGAAAAAAAATACATTTTTATCTTTTCCTAAAAAATTATAAAAGAAGAGTATATGAATATAGAATAGAATATAGTATAGAAAGAGTATAGAATATAAATAAAAATACAATACATTATAAAAAGAATATAGATTATAAAAGAAGAGTATATGTCTGTAAAAGAGATAAAAGGAAGACTAGTGGAAGAAATTTTTATTTAGACCCAAGAACCTTTAGTTGGAGGAGCGCAGTCGACGAGTTAAAATAAGAGAAGAGGAAATTTTTCAGAAAACCGAATTACTAATATAACACAATGAAAAGGTATTGTTATGCTGCAGTTCGCATTTCAGGGGGGATCCTTAGGTGTAATCATAGGCAGGAAATCCTCCCTCCCTTTCTTCCTCTATACTTCACTATATTATCCGCATAAAGACTTAATATATTTTTTTTCTACTCTATTTTTATGGGTATTTCTAATTAAGGAACTGTGTTCGTTTTAAAGTACCATGGACATAAAAAAAACATATATATAAAAATTTGCGCATTGGATCAATCTAAGGCTTATTCATAACTGCAAATATATTTTTTTTTAGAAAAAAAATTTCTATGATTAATCATTTGGTGGTTTCATGATTATGTTTTTAAGTCCGTACTACATTTTCGTCAGTATTGCCACGTTGAACCGATAAAAAAAAAATCAAAACTAGTTCATTAAATGTTTCCGATTTGGTTATTCCCAAAGACAACTACAACTTCAAAGGAAAGGTACATCTTCTTAAGCTATTTGATGCCATCTGTTTTGTTTGATGCCATCTATTTTCAACTTATTTTTTTCTGATTTTTTACCCACATTCTAAATGATTATAACCATTAGATAATTTATTTGAAATTTTACGCCCATAAAATTTCTGCACCCTGGGCAAGCTTGAAATTTTCCCCATTTTTGCCCCCTGTAAGCTTTTCCAGTTGGTTCCATTCGGATTGATGTTCTTCAATCTAGACTGAAAATTTTTCGTATGATCGTAGATCGTAGATAGTCACGGGAAAACACCTTTAAGCTTACTAAAACATGGATCATAGGCAGCGCGCTAGCGCTGCCTAAGTAAAGAACGATGTGGGCACAATGTGTTGTTTTTTTTGGGTTTTTTTTTTGGTTTTTTCTCCATACCCGGGCACTTCGTATCGAAGAAGTAGTCGTAGAAACTTCGAAAAGGGCTCATTCGATTGGAAATTGGAGTGGCTAGTGCCCTTTTCAATAGTCGAAAGTGATTGTAGGGCAACTAAACCACCCCCCCCCCACGCCCATCATTCCCCCGAACACATCCAATCAAAATTTTGAGATAGCCATTTTGTTAAGCGTAGTTGATTTTCAGATAGAAAATATGTTTTTGAGGAGGAAACTCCCCCACAACGCTCAAGGCAAGGGTTTTAAGTTATGCCCTGGGGGCATATAAGGTTTTTATAGAAGGCGTTGTCGTAGAAACTTCAAAACAGGTTCATTCGATTGGAAATTCAAAGGGCTAGTGCCCTTTTTAATAGTCGAAAGTGATTGGAGGCAACAAGCCCCCCCCCACGCCCTTCATTCCCCCAAACACATTCAATCAAAATTTTGAGATAGCCATTTTTTTTCAGCGTAGTTGATTTCCAGATAGAAAATATGTTTTTGAGGAGGACAGTCCCCCACATCCCTCAGGGCAAGGGTTTTAAGTTATGCCATGGGAGCGTATAAGGTTTTTAAAGAAGGCGTTATCGTAGAAACTTCAATAAAAGCTCATTCGACTGGAAATTCAAAGGGTTAGTGCCTTTTTAATAGTCGAAAGTGATTGGAGGGCATCTAGCCCCCCCCCTACATCCATCATCCCCCCAAACACATCCAATAAAAATTTTGAGATGCCATTTTGTTCAGGGTAGTTGATTTCCAGATAGAATGGGAATAATGGGATAAAAATGAGAATACATGTCGGTTTTATTACTCCTTTGTTCGTTGTCTTTATATGCACCTTCCCGGCCTGATTTTTATTACGATATCCCTTATTTATTGTATTGATCTTTTTAGCACTGTTAAACCTTTAACGAATCAACTTCGGTTTGGTAAGCTCTCCTTAGAGGAGGAGCTACGACCAAGTTTAGAGGATTCATTGAATAGTCGACATCTCATTGACGATAGTCTCATTGGAGAGTAAGTTTTTTTTTATAACCCGCTTCACTTTTGTTAATTTTCAACCGCTCAAGAAAAGAAAAGAAAAATCTAATAGTTTTGCCCTTTAAATCTCATTAACGATGTTGGAGAGTACTAATTTTTCTTTTTTTAAGTATTTTAAACCAAATTCCAAATCTGAACATTTCACATCAGCTCTATTGGAACACATTTTTAATTTTCCGCACCATTTTATTATGCTCGAGAATGTCACACTTTGATTTCTAGGGTTTAAAGCAAATTTTCAGGGAAACAATTGTAATTAAGAAAATGATTATTCAAAAGCATGGCTTTGAATAGAGATACATGTGAATTTGGCTTAAATTCAATTTATGTGAATTTACTACGGTCAGATTAAGTAAAGTTTATTTCTCCCAATATTTTTGACCTCAGTCTACCCGATAATTCAAATCAAGCTAATGAACCGGAAACTGAGAAGTCAAAGAGAGTTGCTTCCGTTATTGTGTTGAAAAAAATAAGAGCACTAAATAAGATTTATTATTTGTTCTGTATAAGTATCGTTTTTTTTTAGCCAGCTCACTCTTTAATTTTCTGCCGTTCAAGAAAAAAATTGAAAAATCTAATAATTTTGCCCTTTAAATTATAATTTCAATGTTTTTCAAATCAATGAAATGTTCCTTTAAGTTTTTTTTTTAAGAGTAGCTGTCAAAAATTACTGGTTTTTCTAATTAGGTAATCAGGTAATCTTCTAAAATCTTAATTTTGGTTGTCAGATTGCTAAAAATAAAATTTTCCAGATAATGCCATTTTTTCCGCTTTTAGTTCTTATATTTGTTGTATTTTTTTGCTTGAACTTGAAAATATTTTATTTATTAATTTATGACTAAATTTGTATAGTGCAGTGTTGGGATTACTACTAGCATATGTCAATGGACCATAGTAAAGAAAGGAGTAAACTAAGTGACAATTTCTTTTCTCAAACCCTTTTTATCTTCATAACGCTAAGTATCATATTTTGATTTTTTTTTTTTTGTCTCTATTATAGCCATAAGTAAAGTCGAATTATATTATATAATTATATTTAAATTATTATTGAAACGAGTAGAAACATAGGAGTAAAAGCTGCAAATTATGTAAAATGCAAAGACTTTTATGTACTATGTGTGTTATTAAGCTCATACATTTGCCAGGATGGTACATCAGGGACTATTCCCCCTCCAAACGATTCTCCGTATTATAAATGCAAGATGATTCTCTTGTTTTTCAAAAGCTGAAAATACGCTCTTTTTAAAGCTCGTTTTAAATATAGCTCTTTTTACAATTTTCCACAGGGGAAGAACACTTCAGACACTGTTTTTATGCCTAAAATTTGTTCCACTGAGAGAAGCTTGGTCCCCTGGGACTTTCTATTTATACAACAAAAATTTCCACTTATGATACAAATTCTGAAGATTGTCAAGTGTCCTTGAAGTGTACTATCAGACCAGCTTCATATCTGACTTTTCTGTCAAAAAGAAAAAACTTCTTAAAACCAAAGAGGAGCTATCACTGGACTTTAAGTGTAGCTCTTTTTAAGTGTAGCTCTTTTTAATGTAGCTCTTTTAAGTTTAGCTCTTTTTAAAAACATTTTGTGTAATTGCACTGGCCTTTATGACTTTTTACTCCACAAGGTTTTATAAAAAGTAAATGAAACCCATAAATCACTCCCTCCCCCAGCTAAATAATGAGTTTAAGTCTAAATATTAGGTTTAACTCTTGGGGGAGGGAGTTTAACTCCATTCGCCCAGTTGAATTTTGGGTTGTTTCTCTGTATCCAGTAATATGCTGTTTTGCTAGTGTTTATGCACACAGAGACACTGTGGGGTATTCCCCTTCGCCTGGGAGAAATTAATAGTCTTGACCTCAAAATGCGCTTTTTCATTGTTTCAGCTCTAACCCTGTTCTTCCATCCGGACAACTGCATTTGTTCGTCTTCCCCATCCCATAGGTAAGGGCCGTGTTTGTAGATTCCTTCCTCCCATCCCATTTGTAAGGGCCGTCTTTGTA